>PISX010005198.1:0-110616 GCA_004024625.1 Mellivora capensis | reverse complement strand
CAAATAAAATATTAAAAAAAATAAAATTTCCGATTTTGTGCTCTGCTGATCTACCGCTTGCTGGGAGCCGGCCCCTCTCCCCACGGTCTATCTTCCCGTCGCCTCGGATTCACTTCTCCGCCGGTCCTACCTTCCAGAAAGTGGTCGATTTTCTGTTCCTAGAATTTCTGCTCTTCTTCTCTTTGATCTCGGTGACTTGTAGGTGTTCGGAATGCTGTGGTAACTATTGGGCTGAACTCCTGGGACCCGACGAAATTTAGTCTCCTGCTCCTCCTCCCCTTTCTTACATTTATTGATGCTTGTTTTATGGCCTCACATGTGATCTATCTTGGAGAATATTCCATAGGTACTTGAAAAGAATGTGTATTCTGTTTGGTGTTTTTCTTTTTTTTTTTTTTTTAATTTTTTCAAGATTTTATTTATTTATTTGACAGAGAGAGAGATCACAAGTAGGCAGAGAGGCAGGCAGAGAGAGAGGGGAAGCAGGCTCCCCGCGGAGCAGAGAGCCCGATGTGGGGCTCGATCCCAGGACCCTGGGACCATGACCTGAGCCGAAGGCAGAGGCTTAACCCGCTGAGCCACCCAGGTGCCCTCTGTCTGGTGTTTTGATAGAATATTCTGCACATATTTGTTAATTCATCTTATTGTAATGTGTCATTCAAAGTGTTCATTCATGCTGTTTTCTTTTTTAAATTTTAATATTTAATTCAGTGGCCCAAATATTATGTCATTGTGCAATCAAGACAAATGTATCAATTAAAAAAATGTCTCCTATTCTATTTGAGTCTATTTTTGAATGTTCTAACCCTATTCCATGAATCTACGTGTGGACTCTCTCAACAGTATCATGAGTGTGGTACTTTATCTTGAAGTGAGGTAGTGACTTTTTAATTATCAAACATTCCAAGGAAAGGTTAATGTGAAAAACACAAAGAAATTCCAAAACTATCAGATCTTTTCTCTTGTGCGTTATATTTGAGAGAAATGTTGGCAGTGTGGTTGCATGTATGTTTAAACCCCATTGTGACCCTGCTTAATACAGATTGAAGTTTGGTATCATATATGTCAATCCTGAATTTTTGGTGTTTTTAAAATTATAGTAGTTAACATACAGCATTTTCTTAGTTTCAGGTTTACAACATTTTTTGTGTGTGTTGAGGTATGTAAGTTCTTTCTATATTTTGGATACTAATACCTTATCGGATATGTCATTTGCAAATATCTTCTCCCATTCGGTAGATTGTCTTTTAGTTTTGTTGGTTGTATCCTTTGCTGTGCAGAAGATTTTTATTTTGATGTAGTCTCAAAAGTTTATTTTTGCTTTTATTTTCCTTGCTTCAGGAGCCATAGCTGGGAAAATGTCAGAGACATTACTGCCTGAGGTCTCTTCTAGGATTTTTATGGTCTCAGGTCTCATATTTAAAACTTTAATTAATTTTGAGTTTATGTTTGTGTATGGCATAATAAAGTGGTCCACTTTCATTCTTTTGCAGGTGGCTATCTAGTTCTCCCAACATCATTTATTGAAAAAGTGTCTTTTTTTCCATTGGATATTCTTTCCTCCTTTGTTGAGGATTAATTGATCATATAATTGTGGGTTTATTTCTGGGTTTTCTCCTCTGTTCCATTGACCTAATGGGTCTCTTTTGATGCCAGTATCATACTCTTTTGATTACTACAGCTTCGTAATATAACTCAAAGTCTGGAATTGTGATACTTCCAGCTTTGCTATTGTTTTTCAAAATTGCTTTGTCCATCTGGAGGCTCTTGTGGTTCCGTATACATTTTAGGATTGTAAGTTTTAGTTCTATGAAAAATGCTGTTGGTGTTTTGTGTAGATTGCTTTGGGTAGTATAGACATTTTAAAGAATATTTGTTACATAAAATAGAGCAAATATTTTAACAATATTTGTTCCATGAAGCATGAGCATAGAATGTCTTTCCCTTTGTGTCATCTTGCGTTTCCTTCATCAGTGTTTATGGTTTTCAGAATACAGGTCTTTCACCTCCTTGGTTAAGTTGATTCCCAGTGATTTTGTTGTCTTTGATGTAATTATAAATGGCATTATGTTCTTAATTTTTCTTTCTGTTGCTTCATTTATAGCATGTAGATCTGCAACAGATTTTTGCACATTTTGTATCCTGTGACTTCACTGAGTTCATTTATCAGTTCTAGTAGGTTCTTGGTGTAGTATTTAGGGCTTTTCTATATTTGCATCATATCATCTGCTAATAGTGAGAATTTTACTTCTTCCTTACCAATTTAGATGCTTTCAACTTCTTTTTCTTGTGTGATTTTTGTGTCTAGAACTCCCAGTACTAGGTTGAACAAAAGTGGTCAGAGTGGACATCCTTGTCTTGTTCCTGACCTTTGGAGAAAGCTCTGTTTTTCCCCATTGAGTATGTTAGCTGTGGGTTTTTCCTACATGGACTTTATTATGTTGAAGTATATTCCCTCTAAACCTGCTTTGTTGAGGGCATTTTATCATGAATGGATGTTGTTCTTTGTCAAGTGATTTTTCTGCATTTATTAGTATGATCATATGGTTTTTATCCTTTGTCTTATTGGTGTGATGTATCACATTGATTGCTTTGCAAATATTGAACCACCCTTGCATCCCAGGAATAAATTCCACTCAATCTTAGTGAATGATTTCTTTAAATGCATTGCTGGGTTCATTTTGCTAGTATTTTGTTGAGGATTTTTGCATCTACATTCATTGGAGATGTTAGCCTGTAATTTGTCTTCTCTTTCTCGCTCTCACTCTCTTTCTCTCTTTGTCTGGTGTTTTTATCTGGTTTTGGTATCAGGGTGATGCAAGTCTTAGAATGGATTGGAATTTTTCCTTCTATATTTCAGAATAGTTTGAGAAGAAGAGGTATTAACTCTTCTTTGAATGTTTGGTAGAATTCACCTATGAAGCTTTGTGGTCCTGGAATGGTGTTCACTGGGAGTTATTTTATTACTTATTCAATCTCCTTGGTGATAATCTCTTCAGATTCTCTATTTCTTCCTGGTTCAGTTTTGGAAGGTTACATGTTTCTAGGAATTTATCCATTTCTTCTTGGTTGTCTAATTTGTTGGCATCTAGTTTTTCATAATATTCTCTGAAAATTGTATTTTTTAATTTGAGTTATTCTTTGATTCTGATTGTTTCTTGTTCCCATTTGCTATCTCTTTGTTGAAGCTGTCATGGAGCTCCTTCACTCTTGTCTCCAGTTGGGTAATCATCTTTATGTCCAGGTCTTTGAACTCTTTATTGGGTAGGTTGCTTTTCTCTGTTTCATTTACTTCTTTCTGAGGTTTTTATCACGTTTAATTTGAAGCATAGTCCTCATTCTCCTTACTTTGCTTGACTTTCTGTGTTTGTTCCTATGAAATATGTGGAACAGCTATTACCGCTGAACTTGCAGGAATGATTTGTGTGTGGGTGTTCATTTGGAGATTTTGTATATTTGGTGATATTGACAGGCTGGCTGGAGCTGTGGCTGGCATCGGATGGGGGTCCCGGGGCACTAGGTGCTAGGGTCTGCCTGGTGTGACAGCCGGAGATGACCTGGCTGTGGGCTGGGGTGGTCTCTGGGCTCTCCACACAGAGAGTTCCTGGTTGGACAGCGGAAACCAGTTGGAACATGTTCGGGGCAGTCCCATGGCTCTGTGTGCAGGGTGTCCTGGCAGGAAGTCTGAAGCCTGAGCAGGTGTAACCTGGGTAGCCCCAGGACTATCTCCCAGAGGCACCCCTTAAGGATACATGAAGCTGAAGCAGGTGCAGGCCAGGGAGGCCCTGGTGCCCTCTGTGCTGAGGATACCCTGGGTATCCTGAGGTGCTCTATGCAGGAGACACCCCTGTGGGGTGGCTGGACGTGATGCGGGCACAGGCTGGGGTGTCGTGGCAGGCTATGTAAAGGGGGTGCCCTGGCAGGGTGATGTAGGCAAGGTAGGTGTGGGTGAGGGGATCCTGGTACAGTCCTGGCCAGACTGCTGAAACTGAAGTGGGTGCATGCTTGGGGGGTTCTGGAATGCTCTGTGAGTCCTCTGGAGTGGAGCTAGTTTGGGCCTGGGTGTTCCTTTGTGCCTGTGTCACTTGGGTGAGATGGTGGGAGCTATATTCCAGGGACGTCCCACTGTGGATCACTCTGGGGCTGGCTTGGTGGGATGGCTAGAGCTGGCATGCCTCGAGGCCTGGGTCTCGCTGAGCTGGGTGGTCAGTTGTGGTGCCCAGACCCTGCTCCAGCTCGTGCTGTCGAGGTGAAGGGGTAATGTAAACGGTGGTGCTTGCCAGTGCCTCTGGATCACAGAAGGCTCAAGAGTTCTAGAGCTGGGGACGCCTGGGTGGCTCAGTTGGTTGGACGACTGCCTTCGGCTCAGGTCATGATCCCAGAGACCCGGGATCGAGTCCCGCATCGGGCTCCCAGCTCCACGGGGAGTCTGCTTCTCCCTCTGACCTTCTCCTCGCTCATGCTCTCTCTCACTGCCTCTCTCTCAAATAAATAAATAAAATCTTAAAAAAAAAAAAAGAGTTCTAGAGCTGGATTCTTTCTATTCTATTTTTTTTTTTTAACTTCATCTTTTTCCTGTGCCTCAGGGGATCTGGGGTCAGGGCCTGGGGCTTGCTGACGTGGTGGGCTGGCAGGGCGCCGGGACCCATTCCCGTCTGCACTATCAAGGTAGAGGGGGACATACACAGTGGTGTTCACTGGGGCTTGGGGTCTGTCTTGGGGAGTCTGGGGCTGGTGGGGGCGGCAGGGAGAGGGGCACGCTAGAACCCTGCTCCTGCCTGTGCCATTGGAGGGCAGGGGGGATGCCAGCTGTTGTACTCACCAGCACCTTGACCCTGGAGAGCGTTCGAGCCGGCCGTTCGCCAGATGCTCTAGGGCTGGTCGCTTTATATTCTGGTTGTCCTTTTCCACTGCAACTTTTTTGTAGTGCCCCAGGGCAGACAGATCAGCTCTGGGTCCTGAGTCCTGCCCCTCCCCGCTGCATTGGTGACCCTGGGTGGGCTATGTCTCTCCCACTGTTCTCTCTGTGGTCCCCTTGTCCTTGGCGTGCAGAAGCTGTCCTGTCAGCCCTCCGTTCTTGTTCGGGAGGAACTGCCTATGTGCAGATGTAGATTTGGGGTGACTTGCGAAGGTATGGTGAGTCCACAAGGAGGGAAGTTCACGGTCTTCTGAGTCGCCATCTTGGACCCTGCAACTTTGCAACAACAACTTCAGGGCTGGTGGTCAGGAAGGCTTCACTAAGAAGGGAACACTTGAGGACAGACTGCAGAAGTGCGGGTGGGAAATGTGCAGGGATGTGGGGATAAGCGCAGGGGGAGAGGGCAGCCAGCAGAAATGCCCCGGGGGTGCAGGGATGGCTGGTTGGGAAGCTGCCAGGAGGCTGGAAGGGGCCGGGTTTCCCTGGAGTGGCATCCGAGAGACCCTGCTTCCCGGGGTGACGGTGCTGCTGTCAACTGCCCGTGGGGCAGCGGGGGAGCCAGGTGACCGTGCAGGGTGGGACCTGTCCTGAGAGAGGTGACAGAAGACGTGTCCACAGGGGATGCTCCCAACATGGGGAGCCTCAGCTATGTGCCTGAGGTGGGGAAGGCTCCACAGGTGACTCGGGAGGACCCAGACCAGCCTGGGGCGGGAGCTGATCTGGTCACCCTGGGCTATGGCCGGTGCTCACCTTGCTGAGCACTGATGGGCCACCCGATCTAGACATCGGGCCTGACATTTTGCAACCGGATGGCTCTCACCCAGAGCAGTGGGGTGAGGTCTGAAGGATGAGTCTGCAAACCCACCCCGGGGTTCCCAGTGCGAGAGTGACCGACCTTATTCACAGCAGTGAGAATATTCTAGTTGCTATGCGGAGTGGGTCTGGGTGGCGAGGGGGCGGGGGAGAGAAGAATTGGGAAGAAGGGGTTCATGTTCTAGAAGCTTTTTAGAGACCCGGGCAGGCTAGATATTGACATTGGGTGGGCTGCCCTGGATCCGCACAGTGCTCAGGACAATGGCCTTAGGTGGCACTCTTTGTGACCAACATAGGATCTTACATGGCCTGGATGGGCATGTGGCCAAACCCTCGTCCACCACCACCCAAATTAAAAGTCTGACTCGAGGGGCACCTGGGTGGCTCAGTGGGTTAAGCTGCTGCCTTCGGCTCAGGTCATGATCCCAGGGTCCTGGGATCGAGTCCCGCATGGGGCTCTCTGCTCAGCGGGGAGCCTGCTTCCTCCTCTCTCTCTGCCTGCCTCTCTGTCTACTTGTGATCTCTCTCTGTCAAATAAATAAATAAAATCTTAAAAAAAAAAAAGTCTGACTCGAGTTGACCTCGGAGGCGAGTCCCCGCATGGGTTCCTGCTCCACACACTGAGTTCATCTTGTTGATCCTCTCAAAGGAGGGGCAACCGCAGCAGGCCCCCATTGCCAACCGTCTTCTAGATTTGTCTTCCTCAAAATTGTGATCCACCATTTGCTTTCTGTTTACAAACCTCCAGTATTTTAACTGGCCCCAGTATTACTTGTTTGCAGGGACTGCACACCCCAATTCTTTTTTACAGCATCAGGCATTTTATTTATTTATTTATTTATTTATTTATTAACACATAATGCATTATTTGTTTCAGGGATACAGGTCTGGGATTCACCAGTCTTACACAATTCACAGCAGTCACCATGCCCTCCCCATTGTCCATAACCAGCCACCCCATCCCTCCCTCTCACTCCCCAGCAACACTCAGTTTGTTTCCTGAGATTGAGTCTCTTATGGTTTTTCTCTCTCCCTGGTCCCATCTTGTCTCATTTTATCCCTCCCTACCCTCCACGACTCCCTGCCCTGCCTCTCAAATTACTCATATCAGGGAGATCATATGATAATTGTCTTTCTCTGATTGACGTATTTCGCTCAGCATCATACCCTCTAGTTCCAACCATGTCATGGCAAAGGGCAGGATTTTGGGTTTTTTGATGGCTGCATAGTATTCCATTGTATATATATACCACATCTTCTTTATCCTTTCATCTGTTGGACATCTAGGCTCTTTTCATAGTTTGGCTACTGTGGACATTGCTGCTATAAACATTGGGGTGCACATGCCCCTTTGGATCACTATATTTGTGTGTGTTTTTTAAAAGATTTTATTTATTTATTTGACAGACAATGAGAACAGGAACACAAACAGGGAGTGGGAGAGGGAAAGCAGGTTTCTTGCTGAGCAGGGAGCCCGATGTGGGGCTTGATCCTAGGACCCTGGGATCATGACCTGAGCTGAAGGCAGATGCTTAACAACTGAGCCACCCAGGTGCCCCTACATTAGTATCTTTAGGGTAAATACCCAGTAGTGCGATTGCTGGGTGATAGGGTAGCTCTATTTTCAACTTTTTGAGGAACCTCCCTGCTGTTTTCCAGAGTGGCTGCACCAGCTTGCATTCCCACCAACAGTGTAGGAGGGTTCCCCTTTTTCCGCATCCTCGCCAGTATCTGTCATTTCCTTGCTTGTTAATTTTAGCCATTCTGACTGGTGTGAGGTGGTATCTCACTGTGGTTTTGATTTTTATTTCCCTGATGGTGAGTAATGTTGAGCACCTTTTCATGTGTCTGTTGGCCATCTGGATGTCTTCTTTGCAGAAATGTCTGTTCATGTCCTCTGCCCATTTCTTGATTGGATTATTTGTTCTTTGGGTGTTGAGTTGGATAAGTTCTTTCTAGATTTTGGATACTTGCCCTTTATCTGATATGTCGTTTGTGAATATCTTCTCCCATTCTGTCAGTTGTCTTTTGGTTTTGTTGACTGTTTCCTTTGCTGTGAAGAAGGTTTTGATCTTGATGAAGTCCCAATAGTTCATTTTTGCCCTTGCTTCCCTTGCTTTTGAAGATGTTCCTAGGAAGAAGTTGCTGGGGCTGAGGTCGAAAAGGTTGCTGCCCATGTTGTCCTCAAGGATTTTGATGGATTCCTGTCTCATATTGAGGTCTTTCAGCCATTTTGAGTCTATTTTTGTGTGTGGTGTAAGGAAATGGTCCAGTTTCATTCTTCTGCATGTGGCTGTCCAATTTTTCCAGCACCATTTGTTGAAGAGACTCTTTTTTCCATGGGACATTCTTTCCTACTTTGTCGAAGATGAGTTGACCATAGAGTTGAGGGTCCATTTCTGGGTTCTTCTGTTCCATTGATCTATGTGTCTGCTTTTGTGCCAGTACCATCCTGTCATACAGTCCTCCAATTCTTGAGGCAGGCATGACAAAACGGAAGGGCTGGTGGTGAGGGTTTCCATCCAGAGCTGCTCACACAGGGGCGTCTGCCATCTGGCCTCTGTGTATCTCCTAGCTTGCTCCCCATGAGCTCAGTAACTCAGCCAGTCCAGAAGTGCCTGGGTGGCTCAGTTGGTTAAGCATCCCACTCTTGATCTCAGCTCAGGTCTTGATCTCAGTGCCCATGAGTTCAAGCCCTACATTAGGCGCCATGCCCCACTGGGTATGGAGCCCACTTTAAAACAAAACAGGGGCGCCTGGGTGGCTCAGTGGGTTAAAGCCTCTGCTTTCGGCTCAGGTCGTGATCCCAGGGTCCTGGGATCGAGCCCCGCATCGGGCTCTCTCCTCCGCGGAGAGCCTGCTTCCTCCTCTCTCTCTCTGCCTGCCTTTCTTGCCTACTTGTAATCTCTGTCTGTCAAATAAGTAAATAAAATCTTTAAAAACAAAACCAAACAATTCAGCAACTCTAAACCCTCTGTCCTTGGAAGGTGCTCTGAAACACCCCTGCCCCTGTGCGTGTTTCTTCTGACTAGTATGTTCTCTGGCTCCCTAAAGCAGTCGCCTGACTGCCCAAAGCAGCATCACTGGTCGTAAGCCTCCTGGACTGTTTCCCTTGTTCCCTTTTCCCTGGACAGAAGCCAAGAGACATAGTAGCTAACTTGTAACCCTGAACGTGAAGTAGGTGGTGGTAACTGTCCGTTCTCTCCAGGTATTCTCGTCTTCAGCACCTACCTCAGCAAGAGCTAATTTAGCAACTGGTGAATGAATGAATGAGTGAGTCATAGGGCAAAGCTGAGCCCAACACAGCCACTGTTCTTGAGGCACACTGACTTGGCCCAAGGGAGAAAGGCCGTGGCTCAACCAGCCAACTTCTCGAAATCCTACAGCCCGACCCCACAGAGGCCTGTCCTAAAGGAGCGTGGGCCTCCCCTCTGTTAGAAAGGCCAGGAAAGCTGTAGGGACGGGTAGGGTTTTATGTGGAGCCGGGCATTCTGTCTAGGCTGGTGAAGAAGGGATGCCTGTAGGATGCCGCCTGGAGGGCTCGGGGCCTTGCCTGCTGCTGGTTGGGAAGGGTCGGGGGTCTCGAGTCTGCGATGGCTGTGGGGTGAGACGGTGCGCCTGTTGGTCACCGGGCCTGGGCGGGCTGTGACGACGATTATAAGGCCTCCTGCCTTGGTCATCCAGGCAGTGTCTGCGGTGGGCAGGAGCTGGAGGTGGAGGTCAGGGGGCTTCCAGGAAGCGCGTCAGGAGGAGCGTAACTCCAGGGAGGCCCACGTTTTGCTGTGAGCTGCCATTATCTGCTTTAGGGCCGGAGAGAGCCAGTGTCTCTCAGAATGTGCTCTCTTCCTCTGGGACGACCGCCTGCCTCAGAAACGCAGTGTCTCCGAGGGCCGCGTGGGCAGAGCTTAGCGGGTGGTGCTGTGCTGTGACCCAAGGCTGAGTCAGGTGGCCGGGGGTGCCTGCCCCTCTAGGTTAGCAGAGAAGGGTTGGAAGGCACCCTGGCGGCAGTGCTGCCTGTCAATAGGGACAAACAGCCTCCCACAAGATGGCCCGTTAGGAACACTGTCCCCGGCTCCCTAAGGGCCAAGGAAGCAAGCAGTGACACTGCTGCCTGGCTTCGGCTAGGACGCCTAGAGCCTGGCTGCTCGGTCCTTGATGCACGTAGATCTTTGCAACATGACTGGAGCTTGTGGCTGGATTCCCATGTTCCCTGCATCACCCTCTTAGCCATGGGGCATTTTCTGCTTCCATCTGGAAGGTGGCCTTGGGAGTCTGTATACTAAATTCATCTTTGAGGGATCAGGATCTTCCTAGGCCAGTTGCCAGGCCCCTCTTTCCCCACCCCCATGGCCACGGCCACCTGGAGAGCTCAGTGTCACCAGGCAGCCTCTGGGGGGGGGGGGGGGGAGTGGGGGGAGAGAAGGAGCGGAGTGGAGTGGAGAATCCTGATCTTTCTGGATGACTGGGAAGCAGGGGGAGCCAGGGAGGGCGGCCTGTGAAGGCAAGGAGGGTGGAGGCACTGATGTTTTCAGGAACCTGGGACTGGTGGTGGTCGCTGTGCTGCCCCAGGGCCAGGGGAGGCCTCGGGTCCCGCCCATGACTGTGGGCCCCACCCATGGCTGTACGCCTCCCTGAGTGCGCGGAGGCCATGAAGTTGAGCTTGAGCTAGAAGAACGTGCATGTGCTCTGCTTCTCCCCTGACGGATTCAGAATTCCCACCATCTCAGGGCGCCTTTGCTTTCGTGCCTTGCAGCGAGCTTGGTCCTCGCCGTGTTCGTTCGGAGTCATACGCAACAACCCCGCAGGTCTCCCCCACGTTGGAGTGAAGAGCTCTTCGGGCGGTTACAGCTGTGTTTGCCGTCTCCGTGAGTCTTCCCACGGGCACACTCGAGCGTTGCCCGAATGAATGATAATTACAGGTTTGGAAGGTGGAGTGGGGAGAGAGGAGTCAGGAAGCCTGGGGGTGGAGAAGCCCGTGTCCTGGCACCCAGGGTGGGGGGTGCTGACGGGGCTCACGGCGCCAGGGGGTGGCCCAGCTGGGACGCTGGCCCACAGAGGCTTCCGGGCAAGAGCGAGAAGGGCAGGGCATTGGGTGGGTGAAAAGTACATTTCAGTTTCGTACTTCCTGCATTTGGAGAATTCTGCCCCTCACTGAGCTCTCCCGGGGAACGGAAGGGAATCTGCTGGGCCACCTAATTAAACTTGTCTGGCTCTAATCTCATGCTGGATTTGTGCAAATAGAAGGCCTGGGAACTGCCAGTGGCAGCCCATTCATGTGAAAGGTGTTGTGTTTGCGGTGGGCATTGTGAGAGCCCGTGTGCTAAAGGGTGCTTCTCGAAGGATGCCTAAGAAGGGCGCTGGGCGTGATTGGAAACATTAGAAAAGAATGCACTGCCTTCTACCATTTACGTGCTTCGCATTTGCAGAACCAGGACTAGGTCAACTCTCACATGCATGTGTGAGTGCAGAGGGTCTGACTTGGTCCTAACAGGCCACAGATGAGGTGGTGGTTCTCTCTGGTCACTAATCTGCCCGATCTCTGCACATAGGGGGTGGACGCCAGTGCCAGGCCTGAGAGCTGCATGGAGAGGAATGCAGTTTTTAAGAAGTTGTTTTAAAAAAATCTTAAGGCCAACTAGTGCCTGGGTGGCTCAGTTAAGCATCTGATTCTCCATTTCAGCTCAGGTCATGATATCAGGGTCGTGGGATTGAGCCCCGCCTTGGGCTCCGTGCTGGGTGTGGGGCCTGCTTAAGATTCTCTCCCTCACCCTCTGCCTCTCCCCCTGCTTGCTTTCTTTCTCTAAAACAAATCTTTAAAACAGCATCTGCGGCTGAGACACAAATGTTCATAGGTGTTGAACTGGTGAGAGACCCTGTGATAGGTATTTTGTTGTAAATAAACTCAACCTTTGAGTTGCTGTCTCCACTCTCCCTTTCCCCAGCATTATTTGATTCATCAGGATGTGAATCCTTTCTCTGTAGACGGAGGAACGAGATGGGGGAGGGTTAAATGACGAGCACTAGCCCACGGGGCTGCCTCCTTGGACACCTCCCTGGAGCCTGTCCCGCCCCTCCGGCCTCGCACAGACTTGGAACACGCTGCCTTCTCTGCCAGCTACAGCTGGGCACCACAGTTAGATCTGCTGCCGGTGAGGAGAGGAATCCCCTCACTCTGGATCCCAGGTAAAGAGCTTACGGGGAGGGGGAAAGAAAACACCTGACAAATGGTGATTGTGGTAAAAACAAACAAACAACAAAACAAAACAAAACAAAAACCAAGAAGCAAAATGAAAAACTGAAAAACAATGGAGGAAAAAAATCCTGATCTGGAAATGGAAATTTCTTAGACATAGACCTAGAACATGAATATGCTGGATCCTGAAGATCAGGAGACCATTTTGGATTTGTGACTACATATGACAGACTATTTTCAATTCCCAGTGGGTATCAAATAAGAGAAGTGAACCTACTTAGAGTAGGCATTAGTGGGATCCTAAGCTTGATTCATGCCAGGGAGGGAGCAGCAAACCAGACACATACAACAGAGACCTCATCAGGTCACGAGATGATGCAGAAGGCCCTGAGAAGCTTAGGTTAATGACTGGTGGGAAATTACTAGAATAGTGAGGAATGACCAGTTATCTTTGGCCTTTAATTCCGATTTTCCCATGAGCTAATGATGGCTCTGACCCAGTGGTAGTGAACATGTGTGTATCCTGTGCTCCTAACCACGGCCTGTAGGCAAACGGCGGGACTAGAGAAAGGGGCTCCTGGTTACTTAGCATCATCTGTGCTGCAGGAGGTCAGTGTTGTCAGGACACAAAAACAAACCACCATTTAAAAAAAAAGACATTTTTAATTTTTTTTTTTCTCAGTGGCAGATTCACATCACTGTTCTGATACGGAGTTCCAGTAAGTCTAAAATACTGCTTTTTGGAGTTGTAAAAATTCCATTACAGAGACACAGAGAACAAACAGAGGATAAATAGAATTGCGTCGGTTTGTTGGATGGTTGTTCTAAACATTCTTTACCTTAATTTCCTATAAGAAAAGTTGGAGGGACCGAATTGGAAATTCCATCGGCGTAGGACTAGGGTTGGGGGCTGGGGTGGGGGGAACAATCTAACAGGAAACAATGAGATCAGTCATCTGGTTTGCTAGCAGCGATGGGTTTATGTCTCTGAGGAGGTCTGTGTGTTTGTGGGTATTTTGTGTTAGGTAGGAAACATAATTTCAAAAAACAGAAGAAAATCTAAAACATACACGGTATAAAAACAAGCCATTGCTTTTCAGTGTTATTTCTTTTTTTTCTTCCCTTGAGACATATGATGCTTTAAGAGAGGGGTTGAAAGCTTTAATGTCAACAATTTGTTATTCATATGAAATATCTTATACAGACGGCCAACTTGGTACATGTTTTAAAAGTGAAGTTTTACAAATTTTATCAAACTGAATTAAAAGATGGACAGACTTTTCAAAAAAAAAATTAACTGCCAAATGGTCAAAACCTTAAATTGTTTTTAAATCTTAAGACTAGGGACCACAGGGAACAAGCTACCCTAATCCGTAACAGTGTTGCCGTGACAAAATAAGAGCAGGTTAACAGACGGCATTTAAAGAAAAAAATAACCATTTTAAACCATAAACAAAAAAAGCTAGCGTTGTATTCCAATTTTAAAAGAAAGTGTAACTGAAGTGGATGGTAACGTGCAAAACTACTTAATGACCTTCTGGAAACGTTATGGCGGCGACACAATTTACAAAGCACCCAGAGTGAACACGCGCAGCCGTGTGTGGTTTCAATGAATGTAAAAATCACACGTGATCATGTCAACAATATCGTTCACCAAGGACAGTCCTAAGGTGTCTAAAAAGATCTATACTAAAGGTCTGGACAGAGAAAGCAAGGATACGCTTGGTTTCTTAAGAGTCACAATACAGCAAATGCACATTTTAGTTACAATTACACTAATCACAATTTTCAATCTTACAGAATAAAGCTATAGTATGTGAAATTACAATATATTTTTCTCCTTTAAAACCATTTTTAAAGAAGGGCCCATTTGTCATTTTTTAGAAGTCAAAAAACCAGAAAGATGTAACTGACAAACGCAGGCTTTAAAATATTTTGTGGCTAATTACATGCTAATTTTCAAAGTACAACAGAATTTTTGGTCCGTGAGGCCCTTAAAAAAGGAAATGTAGGTAAGGTATTCCCATTTGTCAATAGAAATACAAAGTTCATGAAAAAACTTCAATACTTAGTAAAACATCTGTTGACAGAATGCTTTTTTTGTGTGCGGTTTAACACTGAGAAGGATCTCTAAGTAACGGACAGGACAGAAGGAATAGGGAAATTAAGATGCTTTAATAGGACCACCTTGAAATCCTCTTCCGAAGGCCCTCAGTACTAACCTTGTCTTTGAACGTCAGCTGAAGCGCTTCTCATTTCTCGCGTTCACGGGGGGCAGGACGCCCCGCTGAGCAGTCCCGGGTCCCCCCCCGCCCCCCCCAGGGACACATGCGCGAACTCCCGCCCACCACGACACGCTGGTCTGTGGCGGCTTCTGGGCCGTGCGAGCAGAGGTGAGCAGGTTGGAGAAACCAGAGGATTCCCCAGGCCTGGATTAGCTCCTGCCTGACCCGTGACTGAGGGCGTTGGTCAGCCCCTGGCCCATCCGGAGCGCCGCGTGCTTCTCTGACTTTGATCAGCTCTGCCGGTCTCTGGCGCTAATGCACGCGTGCAGTTCCTGGATTTGAGGCTTCGTTTTATCTGCGGGTGTAGACCTAGGAAGCTCGTCTTGAGTGGGTCATTCGGAGAGCAAAAACGAGACAGAACAAATCTACCCCAGGGCCAGTGCCATTAGATTGGGGGGGGGGGGGCTGAGTTCTCAAAGCTCACGCGCGTCTCGAGCCCTGACCTACCGCGAACTGAGCTACGACGTAAAGTGTTTTGTCTTATAAATATGTTACTGTCCATATACCTAGATACAACCGTAAAAGACATGTTAAATAATCATCTGTCATCAGTACTACTTTAGGTTTTCTGTGTGTTTTAAAATTACACATTCTATTAAAATTATCAAAATAACTCTTTACAAATACCAGGACTAAACCACCGGAGAGTCGCTTTCCGTTCAGGTGGTTCTGGACTCCCACGGCTGGTCCTCCAGGTCACACAGAGGCCGTGGGAGGGCGCGCAGGGGAGCCGCCAACGGCGTGACACCCTCTCGCGTTCGTGATCTTCCGGACACGTGTAGGCATGTATGTGTGCATACATACAGAGATGCTCTTTTGAAGGGTATGTGACAGGTTCTCAGGAAGGAAACTTCATAAAAGCACAGAGTTCGAGTTGTGACCAGTGTCGTCACACACCGGACCCTGGCGCGCGCGTCTTTCAAACGCTGAGGTCGGCGGCCAACGAGCAGGGCGCAGAGGTCACGGACGGACGGAGGAGCGGACGCCGAGGGCCGGGATCCGGCCGCTGCGTGCTACCCCCTGGACGGAGACAGCGAGACCGTGACCCGGCGAATCACTGGAGAAAGGACAGTCCGCCGTCCAGCCTCCAGGGGCCGAATGTTCCAGTCCGAATTCGCTCAGCGGACCACGCTGGGCAGTTTCTCGGCTGACCTCTCCCTCTCCAGTCACCTCCTAGCACGTGTGGCAGAAGGTAGGATTAAGGTTAAAGTTTTGGCTACAATGAAGGTTCGGAGTCAGTTAGGGGTTTAATTTAGCGATGGATCCTTTTACTTATTGCTTTAGAGAATTCAGGATTTGCTGCGTCAGAACAATGCCAGATCTCTCATGCTGCAGCTCTGAAAGCAACACGGGTCTTTAAAAAAAAGGGGAGGGAGGGAGGGGGACACGCTGTCCCCTGATGGAGGAAAACTCCTCCTCCCCTCGGCGGCCGGCAGCGCGCACTCGGCCCCGCAGCGCGCACTCGGCCCCGCAGCGCGCACTGGGGACCGGGAGCGGCGAGCTCCTCCCCCAGCCCAGGACGCGCGGGCGGCGGCGGAGCGTGAGCCAACGCCACGACGAGCCCAGACTCGGGGGAGCCGCACGGCACCGGCGACCTCACTGACACGGGCTTAGCGAAGCCTGGCAGTCTTCAGAGAGCGAAAACGCTAACGTGAGGAAAACGGGAGCGACACCTCCAACTTAAAAAGGATTTCATACTGGGGGGGGGGGAGGCTTAGAACAGGACTAAAGTAAAAGGTACTCCACACCTGTGACCCTACTTGGCACTCGTTTACTCCTACACGCAGACTGCGGAGAGAGCCCGACGGAATCGGGGGCAAGAGCCGGACAAAGCGAGCAGGGTCGCCCCCCGACCTCGCTCAGAGCGGGCGCGTGGCCACGCCTGCCTGCCCCCGGGTCCGGAGCGCCGCACGCCGCTGGCCCGCGCCGGCGGCTGTAGCACACCACCGTCCTGAACTAAGTTTGCTGAACACGGTTCAGATTATTGGATATGTCAATATGCACAATGCCTTTTAGAAGCATTTACTGTATACCCAAATCCTACTTCGTGCAACACACAGTGTCACACAAGTAGTGAAAATGTTATCCTAGTCAAAGGTGCTTGGACATTATTTTCAGGCAGCATTTTACCTTTATTTTTAAGTTCTCACTAGGTAAGTTTTAGGAGAAAGAAAATGCCAATAACTGTATTGAATATATTTTAATGTAGTCTATAAAACTAAGACAGACACTTTTATTTACCTAAATTGTTACTTCTATTTTTCTACCCTATCCTAGACCTCAATTTTACTTTAAAATTTTGTACTTAAATAAGGGATAAAATGTTGCCCAAAAGTCTAATCGTAGTTACACATTGGTGTTTTCACTAGATCTACAAATCAAAATAGTTCTTATAGTTAAAAAGATACAATTTGTATCAACAGTAAAAGGTACTTTCTGGCTTTTTCAGGGCTTTACTTCCAACCGTAGCAGGAGAATGGTCAGAGTACCCAGGGCATCGAGGCAGATGACAGACACAGACCAGGAGTCTGTCGTGCAAAGTGAAATTCGGAGCCTGGAGGTGACAGTGAAGTCATGTGAGGTACACGACCCTCTACCCTCAATGCAAAAGGTCTGTCTGCCGAGAACAAAAAGGAGTTCGCATCTAGCAAAACCCACTTTGAAACCAGAAATATCCCTTACTAATACTAGAACAGACTTTAGTCTGTAGCTAAAACTACACTATTTGTGGCAAGAATCTGGCCTTAATAATATAACAGGCCCCCCAAAAAACTACCTTCAGGAAAATGGAAAATATACAGTATCTTACATTTTTAAGTTACCACTTAAAATGCCTCCACCGCCCTTCCTATAGTGCAGTATCAATAAATTTTGCATATCCTCAACACGTACACCCACCTCAGGCCAGCCTTGATAAATAGCAGGAAAGCGAAGAGTATATTAAATATAAAAGTTGCATTGAGAATAATTAGATTCATTAAAAACAGGCAAGTACTGTGAAAGGGTTCTTTTATCCAGTCTTGTTGTGCCCCGAAACAAAAAGGACGAACACATTAAAAATACAGGTTAATGAGAATCTGGGAATTCAGTTCCGTTTTCTACCGCCTAGCAGCACATCAGCGCTGGATCACAAAGCTCTAAACTGGCACAGTTTCGGCTTTTGCCTTCTTAGTCAAAAAAAAAAAAAAAAATGGAAACAATTTTTTCCATTGATTGCATCTGCTTTCCTTTAAGTCAACCATATTAAATTAACTAATTACCTAACGGGGAGGAAAAGAAAATCCGAACAAAAACGAAACAATGAAAAGTGCCATACTGTAAATCATTCTAATATAGACTGTTACCCATTTTCATATAAACTGGTAACTTACATTTTGTTTAAAATATAAAGTCAGTGCTGTAGTATATCTTTGTTTCTATAAATAATGATTATAGCACAAAGAAGCCCACCTTCCCCAAATAAAAATAACTTAAAAAGCTGTAAAAGATTCCAATTAAGCTTGGCTTGCAAAAATAGTTGGCTAGGGTCTAGTCAAAGGTCCGACATTCGGAAAGTATTGTAATTGCTTGCAATTGATAGACAAACACCAAGGTAATAAAACACGAAACAAGGATAAAAAGTGCTGCATATAAACCCCTGATGCACCAAAGATTAATATCAAAGATCACAGAGACATCTAATAAATCAAACTGGAACAACTTCCAGCCGAGGAGAGAGCTTTTAAAAAGGAAAGGTTTTAAAAAAAAGTTTGGATGTAAAGCGATCCCGTGCTACTTCCGCTCTGGGGGGCTCTACGTCCAGATTCCATGATACAGTAGTTCACATAAATGGATACTATATAACCTCCTTGCGCCAAGGAGATCGCGTGTGCTATTGTAGCAAACCTCCCTCAGCATTTGAGCTGAACAAAAAACTACTAAACACCACGAAGATGCATCGTCTCTCAGTAGCCCAGCTGCGACTTCTCCACGAGGATGGCGGCGGCCAGCTGCTGGGCGTCTGTCACGTGCGGGTTCCGCTTCATGACCGTCCGCACGAGGTCCGGGGGGAAGATGTTGCACAGGTTGATGTAGATCTTCTCTCGGTTGTCCTGGTACCGCGGGGGGTCCGGCGGCGCCGCGCAGTAGGGGACGCGCCACGCGGGCTCCGGCGGCTCGGGGAGGCTCTGGAAGGGGAACTGCTCGTAGCCCGGCTGCGTGGCGTTGTCGGGCAGGGAGTAGGTCTGCCGGTAGCCGTAGGCGTCCGGGCCGTAGCCCTGCCGCTCCCAGCTCGCCAGCCCGTCCTGGTGCGAGTAAGGCTTCCTCGGTCGGGAAGGAGAGCTGTCGTACAGCCGCGAGTCCGAGATGCTGTCCAGCCGCGTGGCCACCAGCGAGCGGCCCAGGTGCGGCGCCTTGGAGTGCGCGGGGCCGGGCGGGGAGGGGTAGTCGCCGGGGCAGCTGGAGCGCGCGCCCGCCGCGGGGTGCTGCAGGTGCACGGCCAGGTGGGGCAGCGGAGGCTTGTGATGGTACTTTGGTTCTTCGTGGCTGTAACTTTGCACTCTAGCTAGGGGGTCGTGGAAGGTCTGCAGGAAGGGCTGGGAGTTAAGGCGGCTGTGCGGGTGCAAGTGTTGACACTTGAGACTCTCTTCCAGCTGAGGGTCGGGAGAGCTGACGTAGGACCGGTCGTTGTACCCCACGTAGGAGTCACTGCTCCCACAGCTCATGCTCCCTTCGCTACTGCAGTCAGAGGCGACGGAGCTGATCCTGTAATCTGTGTCCAGGGAGAAACGCCTTTCGGGACTGCGTGGGCCTGAGATACTCAGGTTGGAGTACGCGTTCAACATGGAATAGTATCCGATGTCGACGGGCGAGTCGCACTTGGGATACTGTTCGTAAGGCATTGGCGTTCCATGATTTTTGGTTGCCATCATCAGCGGAGGATACTGTCCCTGTGGTCTTTGATCCTGAGGTGGGAAGTGAACTCCAGATGGAAGGCCATTGCTTAGAGACGGAGCGCTTTGGGGTTTTGCGGTGGAAGTAGCCGGGATACTGACTAAAGAAGGTACAGACCTGGTTTCCAATTTGTTTTTGGTGGGAAGCTTTTCCTCGAGGTCTTGGTAGACTTGGGTCCTTATGCTGGGGTCCGATTGCCTCTTTGGGGCACCTCGTTTGACGTCGGAAGCGCTGTCCGCTTTCGTGCTGCAGGGCACACTGTTGCTCTTCACCAGCCCTCCCTCGTTGGCCGTTTTGGCCGCGGTGTTTCTAGACATGGCCCGGAGCTCGTCGGCCACCGACCGCTGCGGCTGACTGCCCCGCTCGGGATGGTAGTATTTGCACTTGTGGCCGTAGGTGCACTTCTTCCCTACGGAGAGGAACATCGATTAGGCAAAGGAGCGCCCCACCAGGCCCCGGCAGCTCGGTCTGGCACGACTGCTGTAACTCGGGAGACAGACAAAGGCGGAAATGGAAGGGACACTAAGTCGCTCCTCTGTCCCTTCCTCGGGGGACCTGCCCCCTCTCCGTCGTCCCCGCTTCGGTCCTCTCTAGAGCGACTGACCCACTGGCTGTGTGATTGAGTCACCTCCCGAGGGCTGGGTTAATGCCCTGCGTGCTCACCTCCTCCCTGCCCATCCTCTTCCCGTCTGGCTTCGAAACCGGGACCTTCTGTCCTGGAGAGCCACGCGCGCCGCGGCAACGCGCTGGCCCCTGCCCGTCGGAGGAGTGGCTCGAGGTCAGAACTCCACATTTTGACCTGCCTGGACTAGCGGAGTTTTTGGAACCACGTTTTAACTTTGGGAAATGCATCTGCATTGAACTCGACTAGGTAAAAATAACTTTTTTTCACGGCTAGGATGTTTTCTTAAATTTAATCACAATCCAAAGAACCACATACTATGCCATCCAAAACATAACACGTTTATTTTTAGTAACAAAAGTTTAACAACAGACTGTTCTCTGAAGGCATATATTAAATAGTTCTAAGGAAAGTTACCGTATGGACAAGGCTGCTTTTTGTGTTCAGGAACGATAGGTTTCTTCCTCAGAAAATTATCCAGGCTGGGGCCGTGTCTGCCAAGAGGGTCGTCAGGGGGCATGAACCTGTCAGGGATAGAACGAAAAGTGATCCCTGAGTAGGAGGTTGATAATTTAATTCTGAAGACAGAAGGTAGAGATTGATTCACTCTAAGGGACTTTAAAACTTTTTTTTTTTTAAAGATTTTATTTGTTGATAATTTAATTCTAAAGACAGAAGGTAGAGACTGATTCACTCTAAGGACTTTCAAACATTTTTTTTTTAAAAGATTTTATTTATATACTTGACAGAGGTCACAAGTAGGCAGAGAGGCAGACACAGAGAGAGGAGGAAGCAGGCTCCCTGCCGAGCAGAGAGCCCGATGCGGGGCTCGATCCCAGGACCCTGGGATCATGACCTGAGCCGAAGGCAGAGGCTAATTTAACTCACTGAGCCACCCAGGCTCCCCTAAAACATTTTTCATCAAGTATTTCGATTCAGTGTCTATGGGGTAAAGAATCTCAGTTCACAGAATTTCCTTAATGAGCACAAAAGTGAAACGTGTCAAGCCAAACTTGTATTGGTTTTAACTCAAGTAAGTTTTGAGCCTTGCATGTTCTCATGAGTTCTTTCTTCCTGCCAGCCTCGGGATTCTGCAAGGACTTCAGAAAACAGCACCAGGCCATTTTAGGAGGGCGTGGTGAGCCTCGATCCTGTCCAGTACAGAGGCCGGGTGAGCAAGAAGCAGCGGACGGGAGGACGGACACCGGCCCAGCCCCGAGGCCGTGCGTAGCCCCTCGCCTGTCTTCCGAACAGTGGGCCCTTCAGGTATTAATTTTTGCAGATTAATATACTTTCCTAATTAGCGGACTTTGATCTGAGCTCACATGGCACAGTTGAGACTGAATGTCAACCCCCCCCAGCCCATTCTCTTCGTGCCTCAGCAGAGATGGACAAAATCTCCCGGACGCAGGAGTTCCCGGCCTGCACAGCACGACAGGAAGGAGTTATAGCTGAACAGTTGTGCTACTTGTGAGGTCAGTGGGAGAACCTGAAATGGGCCAAGCGGTTACCCAGAAAATGTGAATGTTAGACCAACTCTTAAGGCATTGTCAACAAGGCAGCATTATTGAGAAGAGAAGAGTCACTCAATCCTATGACCTGAATACATTTTTCATTTATGTGTTGCATTTTAGTCGCTTCTCTATGCATACACATTTCCCAAATACAATTTTGTGTTTTGTCTTTTTAACACATAAATGTCCGTGTTTCTCAAGAGCCTTCATGCTCTTAATCGAAGAGCCGGAGAATATTCTACTAGGTGCAGAGTGGCTTAACCAACTTCTCTGCTGTACCTTTAGCTGCCTCTGAATTGTTGCAATTATAAAAAATACAGAAATGAACCTATCTGGTCTTTTTCCCTCAGATATACTCCCAGAAAGGAGATGATGGGCCCGAGAGGGTACATGTATTTCCAAGGCTTCTGCTGACCCACGGCAAACTGTGTGAGCAGTTTCATTCCATCTTTAACAGCACAAAGCACATGCAAAAATATTTCTGTGAATTAAATGGGTGAAAGAGAGGTTCTTTGTAGATTTAGTTTGCATTTTTGATTACCAACAGGTGAACCTGCCCCCCTCATTTGAGATTATACTTATCTTTCAGGAGACTGCTTTTTATTTTCCTCTGCCCATTTACCAACTTAATGGTGACTGGAGTCTTACCACTGGCATAGGATTTTAAAAATCACATAATTTAAAAATAGATTTAAGGCTCTGGGTATATTTGGAAAGGCAGTGTCTTGGGGATTGATCTGTTCCAGAACCATCCCTCTCTGTTCTGACAGACCGGCCGTGTGCGCGCCCCACCGCGTGGGCCCCGTCCCTCCTACACGGCTTCCTGCCTCCCACGGAGGAGCAGAGGGCAAGTCAGCCGTGGGAAGAGACGTGTCTTCAGTCTGGCCCGTGGCCGGTGGGGCGAGCGCTCCTGCCGCAGCTGGCCCAGATGGCTCCGCGTGCAGGGCAGCGGGACCCCCGGGGGTCGGTGAGCGGGTTCACTTACTTGTCGTTGACGAAGGAGTACATTAACAGTCGCTCATCTATGAACTTCTTCCACTCGGGCTTCTCGTTGGCCAGGTCCCTGTAGTTGTCATTGGACACGATGATCCCGTCCGACTCAAAAGCCAGCTTCACGATGAACCGGTCATCGTAGCACACCACGCGTCTGCCCTGCACGCGCCGGGACGGCGTGAACACCAGGATCTTCTCCTTCTCTAATTTCCGCAGGATTTCTTGATCTGCAAGGACAAGTGGGGCCGACTGTCAGGAGTCAGTACATTCCTAACACGGAGGGCGATGCGTGTGCAACGTGACTTTTATGAGAGGGACTGGATTGAGGCCGTCATTTCACCAGGGGTATGATTTACAGCACATTGGTAACTCCCAGTAATCTTCCTTGAGGACTGTGGTAATAAAGCCTTTAAAAATAGCCCCCAAGGTGACCAAACACGGTTTCAAACTTTAACAGAATAAATATCAGCTTGCTCAGTGCTGTTTTCCAGCCGTTCTGACAACACAGCCGTGTGGGGCTCGGGGTGCACTCCCCTCCCCTCACCAAACCCTGCTTATTCTGTCCTGTGTTCTGACGAGGGGAGGGGCTGGGGGAGAGTTCGAGAAGCAGGAGCAGAAGTCGCTGAGGTGGCAGGGGAAGAGTCTGAGGTTGCGGAAGGTTCACGGAGGCAGGGGAGTCACAACTGTTGGTCACAGACGTGACCGGTGCATGTTTTGTGTCCTTTCCCGGGACACATGTGGCGACAAGTGCAGCGTCCTCCCCGAGGCTGGGCTGCGTGAAGAGCTGAGCAGTGATTAGCGGGGAAGGCTGCCCCGGCGGAGTGAGGACAGCTAGAGGGATGCGCCTGCGGTCTTCTGTGGGCGATGCTCGCAGCACCCAGAGGAACTCGGACTTGTTTAGTGGTCCCCCCCGCCCAAGGGGCTGGGGTTTCTACTTTGATTAATTGATAAAATGCTCTCTCTACCTTGCCTTCTTCCTGCTTTGGCTCTTCTACCTCCTGTCTTTCTATCATCGTACATTCTGGCCCAGGATCATGAGGTCGTGATTTTTTTTTTTTTTAAAGATTTTATTTATTTATTTGAGAGAGAGAGAGATCACAAGTAGGCAGAGAGAGAGAGGAGGAAGCAGGCTCCCCACTGAGCAGAGAGCCCGATGCGGGGCTCGATCCCAGGACCCTGGGATCAGGACCTGAGCCGAAGTCAGAGGCTTAACCCACTGAGCCACCCAGGCGCCCCATGATTTTTTTTTTTTTTTAAAGCTACTTCTCCATGTTTGTTAACTGGAATTGCTAACTTTTCAAAAACCTCTGTCTTCAGGGACCGGATGTGGCGGGCCTGTGCTACGGTGGGGCACATATCAATGGCCACCAACATTAGGAATGGCCTCTTCTCAGGATGGTGTCCGTCATGGGAAGGCATGCAGACTAGGTAAGCAAGGGGGTGAGCCGGGGTCCCGGGGAGGGAACAGAAGCAGAATTAGGGGTCGGCTGGCTCCCGAGCTGGCATGGAGATTTCACGATGTTCCTGACATGATTTCATCAAGGCTAGAACCTTGGTTTAGAAAAGCAGCGGAGTAGAACTGGAGGACATGGGGGTGTTAGAAGCAGCAAATCATAGGTAAGTCTCAGGTTCTGGCCTTTTCTCTATCTGCCAGTCCTACCGAATTGAGCCTCCGATGCAGTCAGGAAGCTGGGGGTCAGGGAGCCGGCACAGGGACGAGCACTGAGCACGGTGTCTACCACGCTCTCAACACTGCTCAGCTGCGCTTTAACAGATGGAGCTGTTGATCTCTTCATTACAGAAAACACCCCAAAGCTCCGTCTCTGCTACAGGATTTGTCCTAAGTATTTTTGTGTGTTGCCCTGATCAATGAGACGCGGTACCTGCCCTCAAAATGTTTGTTTCCACTAGTGCTCTGCCCAGGAAGCAGAGCAGGAGCTGGTCAGTGGGTGGAGAAAGAGCGCGTGGGGCACTTAGAGACGGCTCCTCTGCGGCCTTCCGGGTTCGCCACTGCGCTCAGGAAGCAGCCGTGCCACTCTGTTTGCGGGAGTGTTTGCTCACACATGATAGGCCACGAAGCAATCAGAGAAAACTGGTCCACATCGCCTTGCTTAATTTGCTTTTTCTAGGATAGCTAATGAGGTAAAAAGGACACCAGTCAGGGTCAGTAACCCTAACTGAAATAGATACGGGTTCAGTGTGGCCACTAAGTGGAACCGAATCTCCTTCCCAGCACAGCACCTGACCCAGAGCTCCATATGTATTCTGTTCTTGCCTCTGCTTAAATATGGGAAAGAGCACTTCCTCGGATCATTAGAAATTCTGCCTAAATATTCTAATCCATAATCTAAATACTCGAACCATTAGAGTGAATGTACAGTTTTTTTTTTTTCTATTTCAAGTAGTAATGCACTGAATGTCTTTATGGTCCTAAATCTTTGCCTGTAACTCTGCTTATTTTCTGAGGAATTATGCCTAGAAGGGGAACTAGTAGGTCTAAGAATATTAATATTTTAAGACTCAACTGTGTTTTAGATAGGTTATAAAAAATTGTTTCCACAGCAGTGAAGGAGCAGCTCCCGGAGGCTTACCAGTTCTCCAATCTCTGCTAATTTGGTGGGTGAAAAGTAAGAGCTGTTTAGTTTGTCATTTCGTGAATTGCTTCTCTTATTGGGTCCTGCATTCTGTGCCGCCTGTTCCTACCATGTTACCATTTACATACCAGGGAGAGCCCTGAGTCTGCCTTCCCAGTGTCTATGAGCTCTTTAGATATTAAGGATGTGGATTGTTTTTCTTCCTTAGGCAAATGAAAGTTCTCATTTTAAAGAAAACTTCCCAAAATGCAGAAGTATAAATTTTCATGCAAAAAGATTTATCTTTTTCTTTGTCATTTCTTCCAAAAATATTAACTTTAGTGAAGTTTTCCCCAGCCATGCAGAGACTACTGTTTTTGATAATTCTTCAACCATGCAGGATGTACCGTTACGGGGAGGAAGATGAGGATCTAAAGGTGTCTGTTTTTTTCCAAGCGTTACCCAGGGTCTTGGTGCTCCTGGTTGAATTCTGGCACCTTCTTCCCTTGACAGTTAACACGGACTAGAGTCTGAGTGCACAGTTCTGACTCGAGCATGTCCTTATGCCAGCTCAAGTAATGACTTAATGATTAATCTTCCCTTCAGGTATGTGGTCTATGCTCTCTGGTTTTGATTTGAAAAGTATAGTTTTCCTCATGCAGGTTCCTCAGTTTCTGTTAATGTTGGAGGTGGACAGAGGGGGAGGGAACGGTTAACTTCATCAAAATGTTCAGCAATAATCACAAGCAGTTTCTGCCTAAAATGCATACATTTATAAATGACAAAATAACATAAAATAGAAACACTTTATTGAGATGGAGTCCCGTCCTTTGACTTGACCCCAGAGAGTGGACCCCCGGGGGCCTGCCAGTGTGTTTTGAACTATGTTACTGATTTTATATTGCAGATGAGAAGCAGAGGTCCAAGTGTGGCTCAGAATTTTAATCAAGGTCTCCTGACTCCTAGGCATGTCCCAAAGTCACAATTTTACAAAATCTGAAGTAAAAAGCTCCCAAATCACAAAAGGAAAACCAAAAACCCCAAACCACTGGTTTACGGAGCAAGGATATTACTGTTTTCTTATCAGCAGTGAGTTTGTAAAGACCAGCAACGCCAAGGTCTCACTGCAGGGAACGGGGTGGTCACACAGACCACGTAAACAGAGGGACATCTTGACCGTGTCCGATGACCCGCCCGGGGAAGGTCCGAAGCTGCGACCAGACCGCTCACAGGGCTTACCTGTGATGAGAGCATCAGGTCGCGACTGCTCTTTTCTCCAAGCCGGAACAAAAACTGTAACATCTTTGTGGCCTCTTTCCAAAAACCAGTCCACCGCCAACTTGATTCCCCGGCAGGAAAATACTTCTTTGTTTCCATGGCTGAAAGGTGATTTTAGAACACGTAAGACACCACAAAATCTAAATTCAACCCAATTCAAATCTGTAAGAAGAAATGACCGCTTAATTGCAAAAGTTATGGACTTCAAAGATGGAATTGTACAGCTCAGAGAAACACTGAGAGATCCTGGAAAGGTGAGAATCTGTGAGGAAAACTGGGATCATCATTGTGGGGAGAATAAATTGAGTTTTTCAATATCAAGTTGTAAAGGCTAACCAGTATGAAGGATACAAGCTCTGTTCAATCAGGATGGGGAGTAAAGGTAGGGGTCTCCACCCCGGCCAGAACTTCTGTCAGATGTGAAAAGAAGTCACCTAAGAAAAACCCCTGTGAATGGAAAATTATGTTCACAATGCTTAAATTGCCTATAAGAAACGCTTCCCATGTCCTTTAATGAAAAGATACCTGGTTTAAACAGTATCGTGTCGGACGAGGATTAATGATGACAAAAGGGCATTCAAAATTGGATTACGCAGTCTTAGTGCCTATAAGAAAACGCTCAGATGAAAGCGCAGTCACTCAATTATCTAGCACCAGGCTCTGCCTGTGCACTTGAACCTAATAATTACAAAATTAACACCAATCCTAATGGTTTTAAAAGAAATAGTCTCCTCCTCTGAATGTAACAAGTGTTTTTATATTTTTTTCAGCCTGAGTTCTATAATGGAGACAGATCTTCTTTACTTCTCTGAGCCAAGGAGGGCTGAGTAAGGTAAGTAAATGCTCTGTTAATTTTTAGCACAAATCAAGTATTAGGTGTATTAACACATTCTACTAGACCCCTGGAAAGTACTAGAACCATCTAAATAATCATTTTAAGGATAAAACAGAGATAGACCAACTTGCTTTGTACATCCTGAGGCCTCCAAATGCAAACCACTAGATGGTTTGTGTTCCATAGGATGGTCCAGGGCAAGAGGACAGGTAGACTCAGATGCAGGGGAAGTTTCAGAGGGAGAAGCCAGGGAAGGGCAAGTCTGAGGTCCTAGCTCCTAGGTCAAGTCAGGCTACTGGATGCCCTGCCAATGCCCCAGCAGACGACACACCGTGATGCAGAGTTTCATAGCAAATACTGAAACCGGCCTTCTGAAAACATTCCCTGAAACGGACCATATTTTTATTTCGTATTAATGCTCTGACATCTAAGTGTATTGTGCCTTGCTCGTCATTAATGACATGTGGTTTCCTGAGAACTGAGCATTTACCTGCTTCTGGCTCTAAAGAGAGGACTGCGCCAGCACTTTCTCCCCGTGACTTCACTTGGGAAGGGAAACGGTCACATCTGACTCACAAGATAAGATCTTCTGTTTTTGTGAAGAACGTTCACAAAATGTGTGGCAACACCAAATCGTTTACAATCATGGGACAGAGATGCTCTGGAGGCTGAAACAGGTATTATCCCATGTGATGCTGGCGGTGAAGGTCACTGCCCTCTCCTTGCTCCCAACCCTCCCCCCATCCAGCACTACCTCACAGGGAGAAAGCCTACAAGAGAGGAGGGGTGACACGGTGTGGGTGATACACAGACAAAGAGCCCTGGTTTCTGGGCGGATGGGCCCATGCCTACCTCTGACCTTGTTTTTTGAGAAAAAAAAAAAAAAAAAAAAAAAAAAACAAACCCTCCCTCAATTTCAGAAACTGTAGTCAAGTTTTTCTATCATTTATAGCTACACTAAAGTAAACTTGGAAAGCTCTATGGATATATTTTAAAATGGAAAAACATTAGAAGGGCAAAAAAGCTATCAACTCATAGTAAAAAGAGAATTCACAAGAATGGTTTAATAATGAAGAACTGAGTCTCCAAATGAGTAATGCAAAAGAGACTCAATGAGTAGAAAGAAATCATTAATTGAATGATGAAGCAGAAAATGTAGTAAGAATACAGATCAATTACAAGATTGACCTAATGGACATAGACAAAGCCCTGTACAAGATGAGAAATCATTTCAAATACATGTGCAAGATTTAGGAAATTGGCTATGTACTAGGCCCCAGAACAGATTACCATAGACAGCAAGAAACTGTATCATACAGACAATATTCTTGGACACTATGTTATTACCCTGAAGATACAAGGGTCTAGTTCAAAAATTTGTATTGCTCTCCACTAGCAAACCAACTAAAATTCTGAACTAAAAAATCCCATTTGTAGGGGCACCGGGGTGGCTCAGTTAACCACACTCTTGATTTCAGTTCAGGTGATGATAGTAGGGTCTTAGGATCAAGCCCCGTGTTGGGCTCTGCGCTCAGCAGGGAGACTGCATCAGGATTCTCTTCTTCCCTCTGTCTCCCCTCCTCGTGCATGCTCTCTAATAAATAAATCTTAAAAAAAAATCCCATTTATTAAAGTAAAAAAACTAAAATCTAAAGAGGAAAAGATAGACAAGAGCTTTATGTAGCAAACCAAAATGGAAAGCCTGTACTGAAGGGCATAAGTGAGGACTCAACTGAAAGGAACAATAATATACTATTTTCATGGATGGCAAGACTCTATTTATGAAGCCAGCAATTCTTAGATTAATCTGTAAGTCCACTGCAATTCCAATAAAAGTCCTCAAAGGGATTTTTAGGGAACCTGAGGGGCTCATCATAAAATTAGAATGGAAAACAACAGACAAAGAATGGCTAAACCAAAGAGGAGGAACTGTCCCAAGTAGCTGTCAAAACGTAGTATAAAAATACAGAAATCCAATCAAGGTTATATTGGTACAGGCAAAAATTAAAATATGTAACAGAAGAGTGAGCTGAAGGTAATACATGTGTATAAGTGACATTAGAAATTAATGAAGCTGGACCATTTACCATGGTCCTAGGGCAACTGATTATTTACATGGAAAACAATTGTATTTTTATCTCCTCCCATACACAAAAATGAATTATATCAAAGATTTAAACATGAAAAATACTGTAAAGCTTTACAAAGAATTACAAGACACTGATATTAGGGTGGGGAAACACTTTTTTAAAAAACATTTTATTTTAGAGCATGTGCACATGTGCAAGCGGTGGGGGGAGGAAGGTGTAGAGGGAGAGGAAGAGAGGATCTTAAGCAGACTGTGCTGAGCACAGAGCCCAAAAATGGGGCTCGAATCCATAACCTGAGAGCAGGACGAGTTGGAACCCAGAGTCAGAGGTTTACCTGACTGAGCCACCCAGGCGCCCTGCTGGGGAAATACTACAGAAGACACACAACCATGTGCTATCAAGGAAAAGACGGACAGAATTGAGTACATAAAGCTTTACGCAAAAGAATAGACAAAAATGCCATAGATTGGGACAAGGTATTTGCAACGTGTAGGACCAAAGACGAGGCTGGTACTCAGACTCTATAAAGTATTCCTACACACGGAGAAGGGTAACCATTTTTTTTTTTAAAGGCAAAAAATATGAACAGTGAATTCACAGAAGAAGAAACCCAAATGACCAACGAACATATGAAAAGATGCTCAATAGTGAAGACATGCAAATTAAAACCAAAAATGAGACACCACTTCACACCCATCAGATTGGAAAAAATAAAGTCTGCAAACACCAGATGTTGCCAAGGATGTGTGAAAGGAGGAACTCAGACACTACAGGTGGGAGTGTAAATTGGTCTAACTACCCGGGAGAACGCTTTGGTGGGGCTTTGTCGAGTTGATGGCATGCTTTCTCTAAAATAGAGTAATCCGTAGCCAGGTACAGTAACACCCCACACGAGTATGAAACCAGATTTAACGCAATCAGCAACTGGCTGTCATGCTTGACCCAGACTAGGAGCTCACGTGGGGCGAGGAGAGGCAGGCAAGTGTGGATGTGCACAACGGGTCTCTGAGTCTCTGACACTTCTCCCGATCAGACCAAGGAAATGAGTGCTAACCACGAAATCCTTGAAATGGTTGCTGTTGCCTTGCTACCAAGGCCCAGAATCATCCCCCCAAATACTGAAAGCCCAAGCAGATAACTGACAAGTGGTTCCAAACTGGAGATGGGACTTGGACAGACTAGGAGAGCTTAGGAGACTGAACTTATCTCCCCTTCCTGAGGCGTGTTCAAGGACATGCGTCACCACGTGTGCTGGACAGGATACTTGTAGGAGGTTCTGACAAAGAATTATACAAACAGGACGTCAGAGCAAGCACGCTGTAGCTCCTGGTGCAAATGAACTGTCTGTTGAGTATTTACTAAAATAAGTAGGATGATGTTTAAGAACTGAAGTTTTAATTCCATATAAATAGAGAAGAAAATTCATTATAGTTCTGTAGTCACTTGTGGGCTCTGTCTGCATGCATTTTCTCAGTAGTAAAAATAGCTAATTCTATATTTATGAGTTGGCATGTTCCTTTGGGCCGTGGTTTCCTTTTTATTTCAACAATTTAGCAATAAAGATGGTATACCTCCTGTGAGTCCTTCTGATGCCGAATTGGCTGGAAGATTTGTGCCCACCTTTGATTAGGTAAGAGACCCTGAATGTTTGATAAAACCTGTCCTGTTGACTCAGTGGGACTGAGTTCCTGGGGATAATCTAAACTCTCATGGCAAATTCTGAGTTCTTGTATAATACCCAAAGTTGGCATGTGACTCTCCACTGGCTTTAATGGTAGAAGAATACAAGAAGTCTACCGGCAGGTACCTTTCTTTAAAAGGCTTATTTTACTCTGTCATGTTTGGAATATAAGCATGCTTATAAAAATCCTGCTTTGCAATGACCAGAGAAAGGCTCATCTGGAGTAGGGATTTTTAGGAAAACCCTACTTAGGGGGGCCTGGGTGGCTCAGTCATTAAGGGTCTACCTCCGGCTCAGGTCATGATCCCAGGGTCCTGGGATCGAGCCCCTCATCAGGCTCCCTCCCCTGCTTATGCTGTCAAATGAATAAAATCTTAAAAAAAAAAAAAACAACACCTACTTAAAAGGGTTACTGGTATCTTTGAATATCAGGAAAAAAAGAATGAACTGCGACAGCCGTAAATAATGCATTAAGAAACACTAGGCTCCTTCCTCCTGGTTCTCAAGCCTTCTTGCTGTTGCTTCTTCCTCCCCTAACTCCCCTTCACCTTCTTTGTCTAGGACTGAGAAGAAAGAGACATGACTTTTTGAATGGATACTTCCCGATGGCTGTGGGGTCTGAGAATAACTTCCCTGTGCAAGAGAGAGACTTGCCAGCCTCACTTAACTGTTGTGATGTGAGCTCCGCCTCCAAGATCCCCTACATTCAACAGGCAGAACACAGCCAGGGAAGCAGAAATGACGAAGAAGGAAAAAGGAGTCTTGAGAATTTGGATAAGAGACATCCTAGAATGAAAGCACGTGGCTGGCAAACCGTTGCCCTGATAACTTGGAAGAAAGGGGAACAAGAGGAGTCAGCCCGGTAAGCAGTGTATGGAGCCATACAAACCAACTCTTCAGCAGAGGGTGAGCAAAATCCGACTGCCTTTAGGGCTGCAAGGACCCCCACGCCTCTGAGACGTTAGCCAGGACTGCTGGCTGCGTGGGCTCTGGAAAAGAGTACGTGCGCCCTTTTCCGAGCGGATACTCGCTGTCCTAAGAGTTACTTTCCAGTACTCTGGAGAGATCTGCAAAGACGTCCCAAGGCCCTCAACAGCATGTTTTCAGTCCTACAGCCCTACGCCTGAGGACGGATACTGGCGGCCTGCCTGGAGTGGCGACCCCGCACGCAGAGGTACGATGGGGGCCAAGGCTGAGCCCTCACAGTGGAGTGCCACGGCCTCATGTGGCCGCTCCTCCGCCAGGCACCGCTGGCGACAGTCCTTGAACTCCTTCTGCAAAAGGGGACGTGGGCGACTCCGCAGGGCTGCTGCCGGAGGAGTCCCCAGGGATGTTCGTCAGGGTTCATGGAAGCACTGTCTACACCAATGCGGGGGGCAGATCAGAAGAGACCCTGCCTCCCCCTCGCTGCTGGGGCAGCCTCGCTGTCGATTCAGGCACGAGGAGGAGACGGGCTACTTGCTGGGAAGCGTACACAGGTCCTCAGACACTGGCTTTGGGCAAGACGTTTTCCCAACATTTTGGGAAAAAGTTCACCCGAGACTGCAGTGTTAACAAACCTTAGGGAGCGGTCTTTTCCCTCCTACCTTAGTCCTTTCCTGTGGCTCCTAGAGCAATGTGTTCTGCAATTTCTGTTGTTTTCTCATGTTTCACCCAGGTCCAGACACACACTCAAGTTGTGGTTATGTCCAGACAGCCTTTCCCCTGGGAGGCTCCCGAGCACATCAGAGATCCCCTCTTGTCTCCTAGTGAGGGCTAATCTGCTGTGAAAGGCTACCCTGTTCTCCGCTCCAGGTAGAGTGTTTCTGAAACTTCTGGGAGACAGGGCATCTGAGCTAGTTAATGTGTGCTGGGGAGAGGCCGGGCTCTGGGCCAAAGTTTGAAGAAGAGAGACTTTAGAACATCAGTGGCAACTAATAAACCACAAGGGAAACTAATTGCGGATTTATTAGTCATTGCAACTTCCCCAGCAGAGTCTGTAATTCGTTACACAGCTGCTTCCAACAGTGGGATGGAATTAATTTGCAGACCGAGCTGCAGAAAGGGCTACTAAGTTGGCGGGGGTCATGGAAGCCCTGATACTGTTCTTTGGAGGGAGCAACTCCCTGTGAACTAGAAACTGGAAACCAAGGGGAACCCAAATAAACACAGAGCATCTTGACAAACATATTCCTGGTTAAGCCTTTCGCTATCCCAACTTTTCACTCTGTACGTGCACGGTCTCCATGTCTAACAGAACTATCTTTAATGTATTCATATATACTTCTGTACTAAATTTGAAAAGTACATGAATCCTACTTTTTTGTCAATTCCATTAGCACTCAAAATTACATGATTTACAATATATGCTTCCCAGTGGAGAACTATGTTGAACCAGCTATGATGGTTAATGGGTATAAAGGCATATTCTGCAGAGAAAATTTCAGGTAAGCACATATTTTCATGTAGTTGGCTTCAAAACAGGACTTAGAAGAGGGGGACAATGGGCCAGCCATTCCATCAGCCATATCTAGGAAAGAGAATTTCCTAGATAACACTTCCCTTAAGCTTGCTAGTCAGCTAGCTAGCTAGAGATCTCTCTCTCTCTCTCTCTCATTTTATATATGTGTATATATCTCATTAACTGGGCTAACCAGAGGATGGAAAGGGTTGTTTTAATTTTTTTAAAAATTTATTTATTTGTCAGAGAGAGAGAGAGGGAGAGAGAACGAGCAAGCACAGGCAGACAGAGTGGCAGGCAGAGGCAGAGGGAGAAGCAGGCTCCCTGCCGAGCAAGGAGCCCGATGTGGGACTCGATCCCAGGAGGCTGGGATCATGACCTGAGCCGAAGGCAGCCGCTTAACCAACTGAGCCACCCAGGCGTCCCGGGAAGGGTTACTTTAAAATGAGTTAACACTTGTCCAGTGGTGGACATGAGGAGTACCCCCAAACAGGGAGAAATATAAAAATGGAACAAGGCTTCTAGTACAAGGAACTGCCTCTTTTCGATTCTTTTGATGGCACTGAAAAAGGAAAACAAAGGAGTCTCTTTTTAATTACTTTTGGTTTGAATATTTGGTTTGGACTAACACACTAGCTACCAGCTTGTTACGAACGCGGGAGGGCCAGGGAGGAAGCTGGTGCAGTAAGAGGATCCGGGGTGTACCGCCCCTCCCTCGGAGGCTGAACGGAGACCGAGAGGGGATCACCACGTGGAGGAGGGTCGGCGGAGAGGAGGGCTCCCCTCCCCGCCACCAGGGGGCAGCAACGCCCAAGTGGGAGGGGCATCAGACTGAGTTTGTGCCTGGGAAGGGAGGGACCAAGCAGGGCGCCCCTGACCCTGGGACCCTGCACTGAGAAGTCAGGGCCCCATGATGTCTGGCTTTGAAAACTGGTGGGACTTCACCCTGGGAGAGCTGAGGGATGTAATAAATCCTGTCTCTTCTCTTCAAAGGTCATCACACTGTATCTCTCAGTCCCAGACCCAGCAGCGTAGCAGCAGTTTGGAAGAAGTATCTGGGGCACGTGTGAGGATTTACTCACTTTGGACGTGTGCAGAGCCGACAGGATGTGAAGGTGCTGCTTCTTGCCCTCCTTCATTCTAGCTGGCTCAGTGCTTGCTGGGACCAAATCGGACATTCCCCTGAGGACTGGTCCCAGCCCGCAGATAGCCCTGGTCAGGCCTGGCACCCCCTCGTGGTAACTTTTCCCCCGGGGATGGGGCAGTTAGTGTCCCGAGCCAGCACACCTACAGTGGCTGCAGCCAGACCTCCCAGTCCCGGGCAGGTCCTGCCAGTCACGGGCCACAGCAGAAGCACAGGTGGTCTTGGCAGGCAGCCGGGCTGAGGGCCAGGTTTGCCCACCAGAGCACGCGTACCAGTTGTGGACAGCCGCGACAGGAGGGTGCCCGGGGCTACTGGGCACCACAGAGCACCTTCTACGTCAGGCCACTACCTGCGAGACCAGGAGATGTAGCTGAACTCAGATGCAGTAATGCATAGTCCGGCAAAATGAAGAGAGAGAGAAATATCCAAAAGAAGTAAGACAAAAGCTCAGATAAGGAGCTAAACAAAATGGAGAGAACCAGTCTACCTGATAAAGGGCTCAAAGTAATGATCACACAGATGCTCACTGGGCTCAAAGTAATGATCACACAGATGCTCACTGAGTGAGTCTCCAGAGTATGTGAACTAAGGTGACATCTTCAACGAATGAAAAAGGAACCGGTCAGAGCTGAGGAATACAATGACTTAATGAAAAACACACCAGAGGGAATCGACAGTGGATTAGAAAATGCGAACCATCAGTGCGCTGGAAGACGGGTAATAAAAAGCACCAAGCTAAATAGCAAAAAGAAAAAAAAAAGATAGATTAAGGCATCTCTGGGACATCAAGTGTCCTAATGTTTGCATTACAGGGATCCCAGCAGATGAGATGGGGTAGCAAACTTACAAGAAAGAAGGGCTGAAAACTTCCCTAACCTGGGAAGGGAAAAAGACCTCCAGGTCCAGGAAGCAAAGAGAGCCCTAAACAAGATGAACCCAAGGGGGTCCACACCAGACACTAATTAAAATGGCAAAAAATAAAGAGCATATTCAGAGCAGCAAGAGAGAGGAAAACCATTACATTCAAGGAAGAGCCCCTAAGGCTATGGGTCGTTTTCTCAGCAGGCAGTTTGCAGGCCTCAAGGGAATGGCAGGGACTATGCAAAGTGGAGAAAGGGGGACAACCTCCAACCAAGAATGCTCTGGCTGGAAAGACTGTCCTCCAGAACTGAAGGGAAAAGTTTTTTTCACACAAACGAAAGTTAAGTTCACCACCACTAAACCAGTCTTACAAGAAATACTAAAGGGACTTCCTTAAGTGAAAAGAAAAGCCCCTAACTATAAGAAAAATAAAAAACTTCACGGGTAAAAGCAAACATAATGGTAGCAGATCAATCACTTATAAAGCTAGTACAAAGGTTAAAAGACAAAAGTAGTAAAATTAATTATATCTACAAAAATTAGACAATTGGCTCGAAGGGGCAGGGGCGGGAGGGGAGGGGGAGTAAAAATGTTATGTTTTAGAATGTGTTCAAGTTTAAGTGACCATGAGTTCATACAGACTGTTGCAGACTTAGGCTGTCCTGACAAGCACAAACCTAAAACCTGTAATAAATACACACGAAAGAAAGTCCAGCATCACCCGCAAGAAAGTCACCATTCCCAAGGAAAGAGCAAGAGAAGAAAGCAACAGAGAAAGTGTCACAGAAACAAGCAGGACACAAGGACCAGAAGGGCCAGTGGCAGTAAGTACACGCCCACCAGTCACTACTTAGACTGACCCTGTGCCGCCATCAGAGGCACCGGCCACGGAAGGATAAACTGATCTGATGATGAACTTGCCTGTGATCCTGCAGGCAACTCACTTCAGCCCCAGAGATGCACCTGGACCCGAGGCGACGCAGCAGAGACACACGCGCTGTGCACACAGAGGTGAAAAACGCGGGGATAACAATATTTTTATCACGACCGACTTTAAGACAAATGATGATAAATCAACCCAACCAGAGGTGGTAACCCTGGTGAACACCTACATTCTCAATCTAGAAGCACCTAAATATATAAATATTAACATAAAGCAGAATCGGCAGCCATCTAGTAACAGCAGGATTTCCATCTAGTAACAGCAGGATTTGGCAGCCTGCTTGCATCGGTGAATAGATACCCCGAACAGAAGATCAACGAACAACGCCTCTGAGGGACACTTAGACGAGACAGCCCTGACACACAGCCGGAACATTCCCTCCAGAAAGAGGAGAATCCACGTATCCTTTTTGAGCACACATGGAACATTCTCTAGCATAGATTACACACGGGCCACAAAACATGTCCCAACACATTTAAGATAGAAATCAAGTATCTCTTTTGAGAACCAGGGTATGAAAAAAATTGGAAGAAACACAGGAAATGAAATTCTGCTGCATTTCTATACCTTAATAATGAACTAGCAGAAAAATTAAAATTATTCTTTTTGATGCAGTTGTAAATGGGATTAAATACCTTGGAAGAAATTCAATGAAAGAGGTGGAAAACCTGTATTCTCACATGGATAAAGGTATTGAATAAATGTTACTCAAATGTCCATACTACCCAAAGCAATCTTCAGATTCAATGCAATCCCTATCAAAACACCCACTGTATTTTTTACAGAGCAAGGACAAGCAATTCTGCAGTTTGTATGGAACTACAAATGACCCGAATAACGAAAGCTATGCAGAGAAAGAACACAGCTGCAGGCGTCCCAAAGCCAGATTTCAAGACAGACTACAAAGCTGTAGTAATCAGAAACAGCAGGGTAATGCCCCCCAAAACAGGCACAGAGATCAACGGAACTAACCTGAGAGGTCGGAAATAAGCCCACACTTGTATTGAATCATTTAATCAATGACGAAGGAGGCAGGATTCTACAATGAGGAAAAGACAATCTCTTCAAGAAATGACACTGGGGACACTGGTCTCTTTCTTACCCCAAACCTCAACATGGATTAAAAACCTGTTAAGTCCTGAAATCATAAAACTACTAGAAGAAAACTTAGGCCGTGATCTCCTGGCCATTGACGTTAGCACTATTTTTCTGGGTCTCCGAGGCAAGGGAAACAAAACCAAAATAAAAAAGCAACCTACTTAACTGGGAGAAGATATTTGCAAAATTAATATATCTGATAAAGAGTTACTATCCAAAATGTATAAGGAACTCACACAACAAGCAAAACAAAACACAACTCAAAACCCCACAAAAAATCCAATTAAAAAACTGGCAGAGGATCTAAACAGACATTTTTCTAAAGAAGTAGATGGCCAAGAGATACAGGAAAAGATGCCTAACGTGCCTAATCATCAGGGAAATGCAAATCAAAACAACAATCAGATATCACTTCTAGCAAGTCAGAATGGTTAGTATCAAAAATGCAAGAAATAACAAATGTTAGTGAGGAAGTAGAGAAAGAAGAGAACCTTTGAGCACGATTGGCAGGATTATAAATTGGTTCAGCCACTATGGAAAACAGTGTATGTGTCCCCCCAAAAATTAGAAATAGAAATACTATACAGTCCAGTAATTCCACTCCTGGGTATTTAGTCAAAGAAAAAGAAAACACTAATTTGTAAAGATGTGTGCACCCCTATGTTTACTGCAGCATGATTTACAATAGGGAAGCAACCTAACCATCTACCAGTAAAAGAATGGATAAAGAAGATGTGGTACAGATAACGCAGTGGAATATTACTTAGCCGTAAAATCTTGCCATTCATGAAGACATGGATGGACCTAGAGGGTATTATGCTAAGTGAAATAAGCCTGACAAAGACCAATACCACATGGTTTCATATGACGAATCTAAAAGAAAACATACCAAAACAAACATACACATGATAAGAATCATAGAGGACAAACTGGTGTCTGCCAGAGGGGAACAGTGAAACACGTGACGTGGACTGAGCGGTACAAACGTTGTTGTAAGTCACAGTGGTAGAAAGTACACCTGAGGGAATACAGTCAACATTTTAATGACTTTGTATAGTGACAGATGGTAACTGGGCTTACTGTGCTGAGCATTTCCTCCCTCATATGACTGCTGAATCACTATGCTGAACACCCGAAACTAATACCATGTACGTCAACTATGCGTCAATCAAGTGGTGAACTTATGGGAAAAGAAACAAAACAACTTGGAAATCACAGGTGATTTTTATTCTCGTCTTGACATTTGTGTAGCAAGTATACTACTTCTATGATCCAAGGAAAGCTATTCTTTTAAAAATTTATTTATTTGTCAGAGGGAGAGCGAGCGAGCACAGGCAGGCAGAGTGGCAGGCAGAGGCAGCGGGAGAAGCAGGCTCCCTGCCGAGCAAGGAGCCCGATGTGGGACTCGATCCCAGGACACCGGGATCAGGACCTGAGCCGAAGGCAGCCGCTCAACCAACTGAGCCACCCAGGCGTCCCCAAGGAAAGCTATTCTTAAAATGATTTTCCCATAACTGATCTAAAAGCTAATTATAAAAATAAGAGAATGTCATATTGTAACACATCAGCACAGCTAGTTATTGTAGTAGTTCCAATACTAGGACGACTACATGGGGATGGCTTAGTGAGGTGCCCAGTATGGTGAAAATGACATCACCTTTGGGTATTTTCTTTACCAGTTTTCTGTGTGACGGTGGGAGTTACTTGCTCTCAGTTTTCTCGTCTTTAAAATGGAGATAAACCCGGGAACCTTGCAGGTGAGAGACAGACAAGGCGGTGTCCGTGAGGCGTCCCGCACTCACAGCGGACAGGGACAACTTTTAGTGCCTTTACTCTCTCATGACCTTGTAGTCCTAATCTGTGGAAGATGGAGAAAACTTGCTTTGGAATGAAAATGAACCCAACAAAATCTTCAATAGCTTTAATCTCACCACTGACAGTAAACTGTGATTTTGAGAACAATACATTTGATGTCTGGAGATCACTACACTGTTTCGGTTTTCACAAGAAACCAAAAAGTAATCAAGGTTATCAGAGGGCTGCAAGGAGAACAGCCTTTTTTATAACCTTGTATTTATCATTTTTTATTTAATCAAGAATGTGACTTATAAGTACGCTCTGTTCTGCACTGGATGGTCCAAGGAGGACTGTAAACCCCAGGGGCTTTAAGCTACCTCTAAGAACACACGTTCGCGAGGTTGTCAAGTTGTGACACTGAAAAACTGAAGAGCCAGAGGTACCCCTTTGAGTCTTCTGCGCCAAGCCCTTCAAGTTTAGATTTAACTGTTACATTACAGGAAGTCGGATGCACTGGATGCTAATTACACGGAGTAACTGCAGCATGAAAACCTTACAATAAAGGTACCGAACACTAAATTACTAAGAGACCCAGGTGCTCTTCAAATATTGCATTGCTTGGTATTTTTTCCCTCAATTTTTAGGCCTGATCATACATAAACCATGTTGGACATTTGAATGTATTTTAACTCCAACAAACTCTTTGAAAACTGGCTTTAAGACCTTCTGCACTGATTTAAAAGAAATTCTCACATCTCTATGTTCCTTAAATGGGGAGAAAGGAGTGCAGCTGGATGGAATCTTGAATACGGAAATAAGATAAAATTCTACTTTCTGTCATTGTAGTCTAAATTTCATATTGTATGATAATGTGTAATGAATTCCATGCACTCTCTTATGGAAATCCAAAATTTTCTTTTACGCTGAAGGCTCATAGGACTGAATGATTGATGTCTCTTTTGTCACTCTAATAGCTCCTCAGATTTATGATCTCTGGTCTTTTTTCCAATATACCAAGAGCACTTTGAAGCTAAACCTACTGGTTAGGATGCTAACCACTGACTATGCCACCAGAAAGCAAGTCTGTGCTCCCTTACTGGAAATCATCTAATCAGTGTTCATCAAGTTGTGTTCACCATTTCCACACTGTGGCTCAGAGACACTTCTAGGTAGCAGGGAAGGGAATTTTTAAGTGGAAAAAAGCCCACCTGTAGGACTCCCAACAGAATTCTGATTTTGTCTGTTTTAAAAATATGCTTCCAAGATTTGCAGGATTAGACCGCTTTAAAAAAAGTCTGAAAAATCACTGATGGTTAATAATGAAAATATATGAAATGGAAACCAGTTTACTATCACCCTCCACTTGGTTACGGATGTAACAGCAGTGGAGTCAGGAGAGCTTTGAGAACAGGAAAACATAAGGAAGAAGGAAAGGGGAGACTGTGTTGACCTTATAAGGTCCATAATTTGAAGCCAAAATTAATAATAAGCACATCTAGCTGATCCTGACCCAAGAGGGTCATTAGTCTAAAGATGCTGAAGAGAACATATCTGTTTAGTAGGTATAAAAATGTCTTCAATTTCAGCAAAAGTAGAAAACAGAGACCGTAGTCACATTTTCCCATTTTTACAACTGGGTAACATTTCCTTTTTCTTGTAATTGGTAATACTGCTTAGGGGATCTGTAATTAACTTCATTTGTATGTAATGGGATTGCTACTGTTGCTGAGTCCTAGGTTAGGTTTAAACACATCTGAGATAACATGAAAGTTTTCTGACCACTGGCCTGTTAAAAAATTCCTGGTTAATGACAACCAGAACCGTGAATTCAGGATTATAAAGCGACGCCGTGGAACATTACTAATATTTGTCTTTGTCGCACTCTGTACTGGTATCATTAAAAACAGAAAGAACTAGTCATGATTGTTTCCTTTTGTAGTCTCTAAGGACTTTCTTTCCAACAGTAAGAGAAATGGGACACTGCCAACTAACCTGTAAGAAATACCTAGAGTGCTCACCTAGGGGGAAATTAAGCTGTCCTTCAGTTAATGGTAGGCCCCAATTAAGCTGGGGCATAAAAAGCATTCCACTGAGAAGCTATCTAATTGAAATATAATGTGAACAACATACATAACTTTAAATGATCTAGTATAGTGCATTTTTAAAAGCGAAGAAAAAGTAAAAAACAGTTGAAATTAACTTTAGTAATATTTCAGTTCACTTAATTTATCAAAGATTATCACTTTAAGACCTAACAAAAATGACTGCTATATTTCACATACTTTTTCACACTGTGGTATGTGTTTTACATTTACAGAATATCTCAGTTTGGTCTAGATACATTACAAGAGCTCAAAGCTGCTTGTGGCCAGTGGTTACCATGCTGGACCACACAGGTCTGCTGCACAGAATTTCAATTAATTTTTGTTGAGAGAACCAAATCAAATTTGAATGAACTCTCCTCGTGTAAACCAACCACGTGGGGAGTAGGTTCCAGGAGGATTTTATTAACTAGATACTGGGCCTGTACTTACATGCTAAACAGGCAACAGGACAGCAAATCCACCAAATAATGGACAGCAAATTTCAGAGTCCGGCTAAGATGACCTTCAATATTCAAATTTACATTGAAAGTTCTCAAGTTCACAGAACCTCACAAACCAGATTAGATACATGAAAGCCTTTCTGCGTTTTAAATATCAGAAGCTAAATCCCATTACACAGATTGCTAAACTCTGCTTGTTTTTCGTAAGTATCTGGGTTTACCTCACTAGTCTTGATATAAAGAAAAGTTATCACAACTTACGCATTTTTCTCTGCTCATACTCTAGAATCTGTATCTGATTTCTGTTCAAACTTTCAGCGATTCACCTGGGGTGTTTGTGTACATTCCTGTAAACACTGAGACGCGTACTAATAACCAGTTCCTATCACAAGCTTTTTGGGGAGTAGAGGTAGAAATGGTTACTTTCTCCATTCTCTGCTGTGTGACTGGTACACGAAAGCAGTGAATATTCCTAGTTCATCTTTTTTTCCCCCAGTTGTCCACAACTTAACCTTTGCATATATTTTCAAATATAAGTAGGTCTCCTCGTCTGCAATCTTAGTGCTGAAATCCTTTTCTAAACTTATCTGCACAGTGAAATTTTTTTTGCTTTTAAAGATTTTATTTATTTATTTGAAAGAGAGAGCACGAGCACAAGCAGGGAGGTGGGGGAAGGGGCAGAGGGAGAAGCAGACTCCCCACTGAGCAGGAAGCCTGCAGCGGGGCTCCATCCCAGGACCCTGAAATCATGACCCGAGTAGAAGGCAGATGCTTAACCCACTGAGCCACCCAGGTGCCCCACAGCAAACTTTTTAAAAGGCTCATCTGATTTACCCCTCCCCGCTTGCTTCAGTTCACCTTTCAGTGGCTCCTGGTCATTATCAGAGACGCAATATAAGGATGGATCCCATTGGTCAAACGTGGTCCACCGAGATTATTAGCAAAGAAAATATCTGTCCTAATTCTCTGCACAAACATGCAACAAGAAAGCCCACCTACTAGTCAGGAGGTTTGATCTAAATCCAGAAAGCCTGGTTCCCTGACCAAGACAGAGGACTTGCCGTGATTGGGGGAAGGGGCGGGGGGCGTGCGATTCGGTAATTCGTTCCTATCAGGGAAGAGCGGTGCGCTTCGTCTTCATTCTGCTCCACGGGAAAATCTGTGGTACATCAGCGTGCAGGGGGAGTGATGAGGCCCTGGGTGTTTTCTTGTTTACTACTCACTGAAAGGGTAGAAGCTAAAGATAGAGATAGAGTTATCTTTAATGAAGTCAGGTGACCAGGTCATGGACACACAGTGAAGAAATCAAGAACTCGAGTCGGGAAGATGGCAGAACAGGACGCTGGGCTCCCCTTGACCCACGGGCTCACTAACCGCTACATCCACATAACAAATCCTGAAAATGACCTGAAGACTGACAGAGCAGACCTGTTACCGTTAATCAGAATTCGGAAGACTTACTGCCAAGGAAAGGAGGGGTGGGGCCCTGCTTGGGAGCCAAAGCTCGGGTGGAAATCACCATAAACGGGAGCGGCGAGAGGATCAGCCCCCACGCCAGGCACCCACGGCAACCAGAGACCTGCCCTGGGAAGAGGAGTCCACAGAACATCTGGAAAGCCCTCCCGGCTTTGAGAATCAGTAAGGCTTAACTTCAGAAGGGCCAGAGGGCAACAGGAAACGGAGCACCGTCCCTCAAAGAGCCAGAGTAGTAACTCCACTGAGACACAGCACAGTAACAGCGGTTTGGAAAGTGCCTGGGGTATACACGCAAGGGGTTTACTGACTGCTCTTAGAATGTGTGATGGAGGGAGGGGCAGAGAACCGCAAGAGATTTCTCTAAGAATGAAAGTGCTAGTGGGTGCCATTTCTCATCCCCACTCTCCGCAGCCCAGATAGCCAGATGCTTGTAACAGTCCTATCAACTCTCCGCCTACCTTGCCAGCACACAAACCCTGCCCTGACATTCCCCTGCAGCCCTGTCCCACTTAATCCACCCATCCTGGTGGGCAAACCTCCAAAGCAGCTCTTGCCCTCAACACACCCTGCAGGCAATCCCAGAGGGACCAGCACCACTGCAAAGTGACTCCTGCCTGGGGAGGGTGAGACGTCCCCACGCACCAGCACGCCCACAGTTCCAGCAGCCCCCCCTCTTAGCTGGCTGCATCTGGAGAAAGCCCTGCCCTTCGGTGCACCTGCAGATGTGGCAGAGAGACTAAGGGCACATACTGAGTCTGACTGCTGGCCCCACTCACCACCAAAGGCCTCTCTGACCCACGGGGAGCACGGCCATAGTGGTGCCTGCAGCTGTGGCAGAGAAGCTAACTGCAGACACCTAGGCTGACTGCCGGCCTACCCATAAGCCAACCATGGCAGTGGCCTCCGGCCTCTCAACAGCCTGGGGACCAAACCTGCTTAGTATGCCCACACCAGGCAAAGCGGGTCACTGTAGCTTGCCAGACTGAAAGCAATCACAAATCAGCCACAACAGCAGGGAACACAGCATCTCTTCTACACAAGACCACTATGAGACCAGAAGACATAGCTAACCCACCCAACACACAAAAATAGACACAGAGTTAGACAAAATGGGGAGGCAGAGGAGTATGTCCTAAATGAAAGAATAAGACAACATCACAGTACTAAAAGAGCTAAAAGAAACAAAGATAAGCAATATGCCTAATAAAGAATTCAAAATAATGATCCAAAAAGATACCCACTAGCTGGAGAAGAGTAGATGATCTCAGAACTTATAGAAGCAGGTAGAAAATATAAAAAAGAGCCTGTCAGAGCTGAAGAATTCAGTAATGGAAATAAACAATACACCAGAAGGAATAAACAGCCGATGAGAAGACACTGCGGACCAGATCAGTGATCTGAAAGACAAGGTCATGGAAAGCAACCAAGCTGAAGAGCAAAAAGAAAAATTAAAAAATGAGAGTAGTTTAAGGGAATTCAGCAACATCACCGAGTGTAATAACATTCACATTATAGGAGTCCTGGAAGGAGAAGAGAGAGAGAGCAGGGGGCAGAAAACTTTTAAGAAAATAACTGAAAATTTCCCTAATCTGGGGAAGGAAAAAGATATCTAGATCCAGGCAGCACAGAGAGACCTCAAGATGAACCCACACTGGTCCAAACTAAGACACATAATAATTAAATGCCAAAAAGTGGTAATAAAGAGGCAATTTAAAAAGCAGCAAAAGAAAAGAAAAGTTACATACAAGGGACACCCCATAAGGCTATCAGCTGATTTTTTTTTTTTTTTTAGCAGAAACTCTGCAGGAAAGATAAAGTTTTGGATAAACATTTGCAGGAGTGGCAACTGTGCCGAAATGAAGGGAAAAATCTCTACAACCAAGAATACTCTACCTAGCAAGATCATCAATCAGAATAGAAGAGGAGTTTCCCAGATAAACAAAAATTAAAGTTCATCACCACTCAACGTGTCTTACAAAAAATATTAGAAGGAATCCTTTAAGTGAAAAGGCCACAATTAGAAGAAAATAATGGAAGAAAACAACTTCGCAGGTAAAAGCAAATATGTGGTACAGGTAATAGATTAATCACTAATGAAGCCAGTCTGGAGGCCTGAACACAAAAGTAGCAAAATCAATTATATTTACAAAAATTAGTCAAGGGACACACAAAATAAAAAATAAAAGGTAGAATATGACATCTATATGTAAAATATGGTGGAGGGGATAAAGACTTAGTGCTTTGAAAATATGTCTGAACTTAAGTGACTATCACCTTAATAGTCTGTTAATACACTAATACACACAATCCATTAAATGGCAACCAGTGAGAACTACAAACCAAACCTATAATAGATAACACAAAAAATAAAGAGGAAGGAATCCAAGCACAACACTAAAGAGAGTTATAAAACCACAAGGGAAGAGAAAAAGAAGAAAGGAACAGAAACTGGAAAAAAACCCAAAAAGCAAACAAACAGAAAACAATGAGGAAAACGGCAATAAGTACCTAGCTGTCAATAATTATTTCAAATATAAATAGACGAAATGCTCCAATCCAAAGACATAGGGTTAGTGAATGATAAAAAGCAAGACCAGTCTCTAGCTGCCCGTAAGGACACACACAGACTGAAGTAAGGACACAGACGGACCGAAAGCGAAGGGGCAGAAGAACGTGCACCGTGTAAATGGAAGCGAAAACGAAGCGGGGGTGGGGGGGCGATACTTAAGTCAGACAAAATAGGACTTTAGAACAGAGACTCGAGCAAGAGACAAAGGGCACTACATAATGATGATGGGACCAACCCGTAAGAGGGTATAATAATTGTAACCATCCGTGTTCCCAACACAGGAGGACCTAATCCATAATACAAATATTAAGTGAGGACATAAAGGGAGAAAAATGACAATAGTAACAGGAGACTGTCACACTCCCTTACATCAGTGGGGCTATCACCCAGATAGAAAACCAAAGGGAAAGAGTGGCTTTGAATGACATATGAGACCAGATGGACCTAAAAGAGACAGAGAAAACACTGCCTCCAAAAAGGGCAGAATACACGATTTTTAAAGTGCACATGGAATGTTCTCCAGAACAGATTACAGGACAGGCCACAAAACAAGTCCCAATAAATTTAAGAAGACTGAAATCATATGAAGCGTCTTTTCTGACCACAGCTATATAAAACTGGAAATCAATTATAAGGAAAAATCTGAAAAGAACAAGAATGCACAGAGACTTAAAAATGTGCTACTAGGGGCGCCTGGGTGGCTCAGTAGGTTAAAGCCTCTGCCTTCGGCTCAGGTCATGATCCCAGGGTCCTCGGATCGAGCCCCGCATTGGGCTCTCTGCTCAGCAGGGAACCTGCTTCTCCATCTCTCTCTGCCTGCCTCTCTGCCTACTTGTGATTTCTGTCAAATAAATAAATAAAATCTTAAAAAAAATGTGCTACTAAACAATGAATGGGTTAACTGAAATATTAAGGAGGAAATTTAAAAAAATACACGGAGACGGAAATGAAAACAAATGGTCCAAAATCTTTGGGACACAGAAATAGCAGCAGGAAGAGGCAGTTTACAGCGATACAGGTTTATCTCAAGAAAAGAAAAAATCTCAAATAAACAACCTAACTTTACACCTAAAGGTACTAGATAAAGAAGAACAAACAAAACCCAAGGCTAGAAGGCAGGAAATAAAATAGAGAACAACAACAACAACAACAACAACAAAAGGAAAAAAGAGCCAATGAATCTAAGAGCTACTTGTTTTAAAAGATAAATAAAACTCATAAACCTTAAAGTACGCTGATCATGAAAAAAAGAGGACACGAATAAATACAATAAAAAACAAAAAGAAGTAACAACCACAGAAATAGTATGGATTATGAAAATATCATGAAAAACTACACCAACAAACTGGACAACCTAGAAGAAATAGATAAATTCACAGACACATACAATCTTCCAAGACTGAATCAGGAGGAAATAGAAACATTGAACAGACTGATTACTATTAATGAAATTGAATCAGTAATCAAAAAACTGCCAAACTAACAAAAGTCCAGGACCTGACAGTTTCACAAAAGCAAAAATAAGCTATTGTGAGTCCACCAAAATAAGTTTTTGCATAAAGGAAACCAACGGAACGAAAAAGCAACCTACTGAATGCGAAAAGATATTTATAAATCCTATATCTGATAAGGGGTTAGTATCCAAAAGATATAGAGAATTCACACAACTCAATACAAGAAAACCAAATTTGCAAGGATGTTGAGAAACGGGAACCCTTGTGCACTGTTGGTGGGAGTGCAAGCTGGTGTAGCCACTCTGGAAAATAGTGTGGAGGCTCCTCAAGAAGTTAAAAATAGTAATACTACATGATGAAGTAATTCCACAGAAAAGGAAAACACTAGTCAAAAAGACGTGTGCACTCCTGTTTCCTAGAGCATTACTTACAACAGCCAAGACATGGAAGCAACCTCAGTGTTCATCCATAGTTAAATGGATGAAGACACACACATGCACATGCCCACACACACACACACACACACACACACACACACACACAGTATTAGTCATAGAAAAGAATGAGATCGTGCCATCTGCAACAGTGTGGATGGGCCTAGAAAATACTAGGCTAAGTGAGATAAGTCAGGCAGAGAAAGACAAATGCCTTATGGTTTCCCATAAATGGGGGATCTAAAAAAGAAAACAGATGAACAAAGAACAAAAGAACAACCACACTCCAATACAGAGAACAAACTGGGGGTTGCCAGTGGGAGAGCTGGTGGGGGGGGCTGGGTGAGATAGATACAGGGCTTCAGAAGTACAAACTTCCAGGGGCGCCTGGGTGGCTCAGTGGGCTAAGCCTCTGCCTTTGGCTCAGGTCATGATCCCAGGGTCCCGGGATCGAGACCCGCATCGGGCTCTCTGCTCAGCGGGGAGCCTGCTTCCTCCTCTCTCTCTCTGCCTGCCTCTCTGCCTGCTTGTGATCTCTCTCTCTGTCAGATAAATAAATAAAATCTTAAAAAAAAAAAAAAAAGAAGAAGAAGTACAAACTTGAAGAAGAAGTACAAACTTCCAGACACAAAGTCAGTAAGTTATTGAGATGAAAAATACATCGCTACATCGCAGGGCATATTGTCACTACTGGGGCAGTGACGTGTGGTCCCTACACTTACCGTGCGGTCCCTACACTTACCGCGGTGAGCCCCGAGTGACGGGCGGCGCCGTCAGAGCCACCCAGTGGACGTCTGCAGCCCCTACAGCCCGTCTCCGTGAGCCGCGCTTCGATCACAAACACAACAGTCGCGGGGGACTTCGGGCAATCGAAGTGCGCGCACACATGGGCACACATGGGCCACTTTCCATCCGCCCGCCCTGTGGCACTCAGGACCACACGGTTAGCGACATGACTCGTCATCAGACACTTAAGCCACGTGAGGATGAGAAGAGCAGTGGATTTAAGGAAAAATACGAACAAACTACTGCACACATGTGGACGGAGAGGAATTCAATACCCGCCACTGAACCACCTTCAGCTGGATGGAATCACCGGGCTTGAACAGCTGTAAAACTGCTTGGAGGGAATGAACATCACAACAGCCTCAGAATTTCATTCCAGAAACAGGGTACCTGCTACTCATGCTTCCCTTCCACGTCTGCACTCGGGGCATACGCCTCCCGGGACATCCACATTACCTGGCATCTGTCCCCTTGACGGAAAGGGGCCCTACTTGCCCAGTGACCAATCTGCAGGCTTTTTCTTTCTTTTTTTTTTTAAAAGGACTTTAAATCAACTGCACTTTTTGTCAGGATTTGCTAGTCCAGCTCCACTAAATGTAAATTTCATTCTGTTTCACATTTCAGAAACCAAACACATTGTGAATGCCTAATATTGTATATGTAAACGTTTAGGGCTTTCCCCAAATATAGTTCACCTTTCGGTTTCGCATGCTACGCCCTCCACTCTCAGCAGTGAAATGGTGTCACAAATTGTGCTGCACTAAGTTCTGGGTCATTGTCAGTTGCTTATTCAACAAACTTGCCCAGAACTTCTATCAGTGTGGCACATTTAAAAAAGCATATTAATCATCGGGTAGTAGAAACACGCTCCCTCCATGCTCCCCTAGGAGGGTCCCTGTTTTGTTTTTTGTTTTTTTTTTTAAGATTTTATTTATTTGACAGAGGAGAGGGAGAGAGCACAAGTAGGCAGAGAAGCAGGCAGAGAGAGAGGGGGAAGCAGGCTCCCTGCTGAGCAGAGAGCCCGATGCGGGGCTCCATCCCAGGACCCTGAGCCCAAGTCTTCTTTACGAAACTGGGGAAATCATCACTGAAAACTACTGATAATATAAACTTGAAGCAAGAATTAAAATAGTCCTATAAATCATACAAATAAAATGGACTGCGAAATTGCTATGCTTATTAGATACAAACAAACCCAAAAACAAAACCCTGGGATAACAAAGTATTCATTAGTTACTATATTCCGGGTTGAAATACAAAATCTAGCTCTAATGCAGTAACTATAATTTACTGAGCACCTATGACATGCCAGGCACTTGGTATTAATTATCTTTAGTTCTCATAACAGGCCTGTAGGATAAGAATTCTGCTTTTTACAATCCTGAAAAGGAAGGCTGGAAAGTTTTAACAACACACTTAGAATCACCAAAGTGTTATAGAGAGAACTCTTTTTTTTTTTTTTTTTAAAGCCTACTTTGGTAATTTTAATAAAAATACCCTTGCTTTCGTACTTCTAATTTCTATCTAAAGAATCATTTTCCATCAGTTTTATAGCAGGCGTTTAAATGAAACTAAAAATATATTCATCTTATATATGTACTACTTCTGCCTGAGAGATCAGAAAGAAAATTAAATAGTATTCTAGTCTTAACTCATCCCCACATTTACTTATTATTTTAACATCATGTGTACAAATTATGTAATAGGTTTGCCTAACTTAGCGTGAGTGGGCAATTAATTTTAAAAGTAAAAGCATGTTCTAGTTTATGAGACATGAAATGGGTGAAATCTGGCCGCATTTTTTGTTAAAGTAAGAGTTTGAATCTGAAGTAGATAGGTATTTTTAAATGATTTTTTTTTCTCTTACTTTATGGAGATCTTACAAATGGCTGAGTATAGAAGTTTACTCTGAATTTTCACGAGCTCTGGCACTTCCAGAGTTATGGACGTGCTGCAACATTGTATTGTGACTGGCAGGATAATGCTGCTGTACGGAAAATTTCCTGTCAACTTGTTCTGTCCTGAAATGCCTGGAGCACTTCAGTCGCAGCGTCAGATTAAAATACAAGATGGTGAGAAGAGCAGGCTCTGCACCGTCCCACCCGTCCAGCAAGGGGAACTGGTGGGGCCACACGAGCGTGGGGGCAGACGTTCGTCTTCCTACTTACAGAAGAACAGACCGTGTTCACACGCCTTAAGGATGCCGCCTAGTTCTGAACCACAGTTCTCCTGGGGAGGATTTTCACCACGTGCGGGGAGTAGAGTTTAGAGTCGGATGTAAATTTTCAATTATTTCCAGTGGAAATTTTCATTTCCACTGGGAACTAGGTGTTAGTCGTGGGAGTGGACACGAGGCTGATCTGACTGTGACATTGTTTATCTAAAATGACACCCATCTTAGGAATTCATTTCTGTGGGCTCCACGTTCTAGAAATCTCCAGCCCTTCTCCCCCTCCTATCTGTCTGTGTCTATACATTTCACGGTGCATTTACCTCTATTGCCAGATACTCCCCTGGTGCCCGTCTTGTTCTCGCCCTTCAGAACCTGGCTTCCAAAGTTCAGCTGTCCCGCGGTTACTGCCTTCCTCCCCTGTGGACATGCTTTCCCTGTCTCCTCTGCTTACCTAGGCTCATTCTTAAACCCCAAACTAAACAAAGTCCTCCAACACTTCTTCCTCCTCTTTCTTCCCTTCCTCCGTCAACTTTCTAGAACACCGATCTAGCTCTATTTATTTCTTCTTCTTCTTCTTCTTTTTTTTTTTTTTTAATTTTTAAGGAGGCTCCATGCCCAGTGTGGGGCTTGAACTCCCAATCCTGAGATCAAGAGTCACACACTCCTCTGAATGAGCCAGCCAGGCGCCCTGATCCTTAATTCCTTGACACCCTTGTAACTGGGCTTCTATCTTTAATGCCAAATGGAATTCCTGAAAACAGTGGCTTCCTGGCTGTCATGTCCTCTGATCGTTTTTCAGTACTACCCACAGGATGTTCTCTCCTTAAAGCCCGCTCTCCTTCCAGTCCTGATGGCATCTGTGGCTCTTTGGTTTTTCTAACACTCTTATTTTTCATGCTGCTCTTCTCCCCTCCTGACCTGCAAATACTCACATTTCATGCAGAATGACCTGTGACACTGGCTATGTACCAGAAATAACTGGGCACTCAAGAAATACATTATTATTTGGGCTCTATCATAGCCCCATTGATTCAGATTCTCCAAGAGTAGAGTCCTAGAAGGTGTATTTTTTTTAGGACTCCCCTGGGGATTCTGACTTCTGGCTACAGTTCTAGGTGGTTCCTCCAGATCTTATCACCTTCCCTCACTACTCCCTCTTCTGGAGATTTCATGTTGTTTTGGCCTTACAAGTTACCACTCTGCTTAGGTAACCATTTCCTAGGTCTGGATTACAAGGAAAAAAAAAAAATCATTCTGTGGCTAAGTTTGGGAAAGATTAAACAACAGAGAGGTTATTACTTTACTGAAAGTCTTCTCAAGGCCGTACCTACGCTTCATACCTCTAGGACACTCAAGGCCCTCTTCAGTCCATCAGAAAGGGTTGCAGGGAGATCCAAACTGATCTCCTACCTCCAGCATCCACTTTAAGCATCACTGCCAGGTTATGAGTATAAGGAATAACTGTCTTCCTACCTCCTCTCCTCAAAAACCTTCAGGTACCTTTGGATTAGGGTCAAGTTTAAATTCTCCAGCTTGTCACTCAAGACCTTAAAAGGCCTGGCTTGAACCACCTTTTCAACTTGTTCCTCTCTCTCATTATCTGATAAAAAGTACACAGACTTCGAAGTCAGACATATTTGGGTTTGAATTATGCTTTTCCTTGGGCAAACAATTAATACCCTGCAAGTCTCATCTGCTTGTAAATGAAAGAAAGATAACACTGCTTCCACCTGAAAAGGTTATACTGAGGACTGTAAGCTGATCCTTCTCACACCCTGGGTACAAGCCCTTACTCTCACCTGCCAAAAACCAGTGGCTCCCAGATTTCAGTACACATTCTTATTAGCTGGGGTACTTTTTACAAAAGGCGAGGCATGAGCTACCCCCTGGACCTGCACTTGGTGAGTTTGTGTGTGGGATGGTGTCTAGAAGTGACCTAGGTCTCTAGAAGTGACCGTCCAGTACGGCGGCCGCTGGCTAGGGGTGCTAGTGAGCACTGGAGTCTGGCTTGTCTGAACTGAGACGTGCTCTCAATGTAACATAGCCAGTTTTAAGTCTTACTATCAGAAGAATAATGCAAAATATCTCATTATCGATCACATGTTGAAATGATATTTTGGCTATATGCGTCTAAATAAAATATGTCCTTTCCTATCAATTTTACCTGTTTCATTTTTCAACGTAGGTACCAGAGAATTTAAACTGATGTGTGTGCTTACATTATACTTCTACGGAACGGCATTGGTCTGGACGCTTCTCCAGATGATACTTGTGGTAGAGAACATCAGAGCACTTCCTAAGAAACAATATAGGAAATTCTAAGCTCTCTGAAAGAGTGGACACCTTTCCCTATTTTTAGATCCCCACCAGTGTTCTGAACATTGTGGGTAATTAACTTTATACTAATTAAATTTAGAGGCACTTAAAATCTTATGTTATCACAATTCATAAAAAGAATTTCATTAGAAGTTTTTGTTTTTTAAATCCCATTCCTAAGGAATTATTTTTGAATTAACATTTTTTAAAAAGATTTATTTAATTGACAGAGAGAGAGACACACACAGTGGCAGGCAGAGGGAGAGGGAGGGGGAGAAGCAGACTTCCCACCAAGCAGGGAGCCCGATGTGGGGCTGGATCCCAAGACGCTTGGGATCACGACTAGAGCCAAAGGCAGACGCTTCACCAACTGAGCCACCCAGGCGCCCCTGAATTTACATTTCTTAAGTAAAACAAAAGACATTTGAAACTCTAACTTATATTTGTTCCCAAATCAATAAAAATAATTTTTGAAAGAACTGGCATTTTTTCCCTATGGTTACTTGACTCCGCAGAGAAACAGACTATTTCTCCGACTAGATTTCAAAACTGCCCAACATCACCGACCTCGAGACCTTCCCTTACAACCGGCGGTTAACACTCAGCCGGGAACACGCGCTAATTTTAATGCCACAGTAATGTAGCCAGATGAGGGAAAGGAAAGAGACGCTTATGGGGGGAAGAGGGTCTGTCTTTAGGGACAAGTGTGGGGGGAAAGCTGACGCCCGCGAGCGGACTGGCAGAAAACCAGAAGTGACACCGTTAGACACACGCAGGCCAGCGCTGGGACGCGGCCCATCTCGACTTCAGCGACCGCCAGGAGACGACCGGGCCCGACGCGAGCAAGCCCCCCCCGCCCCCCGGAGGGGAAGGAGGAGCGCAGACGGCCCCGCTCACCTCATGGCCACGTTGCTGCCGTCGATGACCACCGGCCTCAGGTTCTCGCCGTCGTCCGCGAGCGGCTCCTGCATCGGGGAGTCCGAGCGCTGGGACTCCAGGGAGGACGAGTCCCGCGGCGCGCTGGGCACGGCGCTCCCGGCCGGCTCGGCGTCGCTCTTGTTCCCCAGCTTGACCAGCTCCCCCAGGATGTCGTTGATCAAGGCGTCGGTGCCGAGTTTGTGGAGCACGAGCTGCACCTGCTCCTCCGAGTAGCCCAGCTTCAGCGCGAACTCCAGCTTGGTCTGGTACTCTCGCAGCGCGGCGGGCGGCGCCCGGGCCTCCGCAGGCTTGAAGTCCCGCAGCAGGTCCCTGCGCGCGAGCACGCGGGGCTCCAGGCCGGGAGACCGACACAGCTGCCTGTGAGTCTTGGTTAACAAGCAGGGCTCGACCGGAAAGCTCGGGCGTTCCGACTCCGTGTCCGAGTGTGCGCTTCCGTCCGAGTCGCCCGAGCTCGCGTTCTCTCCCGACACCTCCTTCTCTTCCTTCCCGGCGCGCGCTCCATCCATGGTCGGCCGCGCTACCACGGACCACGGCACAGGTGCACCTGAGCGTGGGTCAGTGCTCTCCACATAACGGTGGCCGAGGTCATGCCCCAGGTGGTCCTTCAAGCCCATGAAGCTGTTGCGTGTACTTGACTCCACTTTGCTATTTTTTCTGTATTCCTGAATGCAAAGCACCCCGTATTCCTAGAGAAAAAAAAATGCAAGACATTTAGAGTTCTGGACTGTTTCATTTCCGTTCCAAGAAAGACGTGAAAGTCCCGCCACACTGCGGAACGGCCAGCGCGGGGGCTTCTCTCCGTCTCAGCCCTCGCGACACCTTCGCCCCAGAGAGTATCACGCGGTTTTCCAGATGAAGAAGTTAGGGAGTAGAATGCCACACAATCCCTCTAAGGCAACAAAGAAAATAACTAGTGGAACTGGATTTTTTTTTTTTTTTGAACCCAGTTTTGCGTGACTTTTCCCATTCTATCGTGCACTTCTCGACCTTTCGCGGAAGAGATCTCTCCACTGTCAGAGCGACACCTACAATGTTGCCGAAAAGCAGGTTCTGGATGAACTGTGGTGAGCTACGTACATTTTCTCTAAAAGAACTCATAAACGTTTGTAAAGATTATTTAAAGGGAAAGCCATATGGAAAGAAAGGAAAACGTTAACTTATGTAATTGAAAAACGGACATTAATTTGGATCAAGCTTAACAGCAATCTGAAGACATTCCAGATAGAATTTAGGTGGAGTGCTAAAAGAGCACAGGTGACAACAGTCAACAAATTCAAACAGTCAACAAAGAACTAAATTATCACCGGGTTGAATTATACTCCAATTAGGAGATGAATAGTTTTGCCCTAACAATCCTTATTTTGTGGATACAGAGCATAGTAACAGAATACAAATTTTAATGGTACGTTACTCTTACTAAGGGTCAGGGACGGTGCCATCTATTTCATTCCAGGGGGAAAAACGCTCCTTTATTCTCTGCACATTTACAGAAAGCAGAGAAATGGTGCAGTTCACATAAAATTAACAGCAATGAGTTAAAGTACACGGAATACATGTCATCTTGATTTCTGAATCTAATGTAAGAAAATACTTCTGTGCTACATCGATAATTACGCACTATCCACATTTGGTTAAAAAGTCATCTTCTCTCCTACTTTGCCTCCCCTCCCTCCCACAGGAATGCTTTTACGTTTAAAACACTTTTGCTGTTTTGTCAATTTTCTTTAAAGTCTCTTGGGAATCATTGCTATTTCTCGACCGGGAATAGGTTAGCAAAATAAAATTATTTCTGCTCTTGTGTTTCAGCGTGAGGACATAGTCACATGAGCAGTTCACTTCCTAGGGCAACTCCCGGGTTCCATCCAGGGGTAACACCAGTCCGGCAATGGTGGCTGGACTTCAGACTGTCATACGACACCTATTTAAATAATCTAAAAAAGCAAATTGCAAAAACATTCTATTCTAAAGCTTTTACACTAGAAAGGAGCTATTAAATAAATGTTAAGAGAAAATGCTAAGTGTTTTTCTAAGGAGTCACACATCTGAATGCATCCTTGGTGAACTTATTAGGGAGGGAAATATGGCTACATAATGAAATATATTAAGTGCGATAAACACCCGAGAATAGAACATGGGATCTTTGGCTTGATAACGACGCATTTAAGATTTCCTCAGCGTAGAACTCCACATTCTACAGGAGTTTCTTCAGGTTGTATCCCTTGAGAAGACAGAGAACATTGTCCTCGTCGTAATACAGCGCTGATGAGTTTTAAAGCAACATCGAGCTCTCCTGACTGCAGACAGCACAGCCGGTAAAAAGAAATACTCCTTAGGAGAGCTCTCCATACATCTGCTCCGTGACAGAGCTGTATCCATTTCAATTTTTTTTTCCTATTAATATGGATATGCATGAGCCCAATAATTTAGAATTCGAGGAAGGGATTTTGAAAGCAAATCTTTACACTCCGTGATTTATTAACTACTGTAATATACTGACACCAGAATGCAAGTAACAAATCACAACAGAATCCTAATGAAGGGATACAGTTAAAAGGAAAATCTGCACTGTGGCCTGCGCTGAGCTCCCCACCAAAAGTATCTCAAACAAGGAAAACCTATTGGAAGCCAGGCTGCCTGGCAACCAGAGGCTGGTTGCTAAGCTGCACTCCTTTAACACGCCACCATGAATGCGAGCCCAGTGAAACAAGAATTCGGTATGAACAAAAGCCTATAAAAGAGACTGGGACTTAAGTGCGTCTGGTTTACCCTCCGAGAACAATGCGGCTGCCAAACCAATCTGGAAGCTCCGACGACATTGTTCTGTAAACCCCACAGTCTGCTCCGACCGCAGGAAGCGTATTTAATGGGCAGCATTTCTGATCTCCCCGGAAAAGTTTGGGTTTTGCAGAAGTGCTGCTGTGAGATAATTCTTCAAGATAATGACCCACTGACCAAATCCCGGACTTGAAGTAGGAAATATTATTTTAATATTGGGCTCAAGTGTTTTCCTTTTGGACAGTTTCAAACAAGATGAATACTGCATGAAAAACACAGCCGCTGGGGAACATGGACATGAAATGTTTAGAGAATAAGCGAAATTATTCTTCATTTTCAGAGCATTCAAAGAAACAAAACCAAATACTACAAAGTTTTTAAACTAAAAATTATCCACGCTAAGGATCTAAATCTTTCTCTATCACTTCAGTCTAATATGAAAAGAAGTGTTCATGATAGTGTGTAAATCTGCTCTACTAGATCATTTTATTATATGGTTATAATATAGGGAGGGAAAATATGAGATTACCAACAATTTGCTTTTTATAATATTAAACCAGAGAAAGCTCATTTGTATACACAAATGTACTTAGTGAATACCACACACTTTTAACTTGTAATTTACAACTCATCTAACCATAGAAACTATGGAAGTAAAAAGCTTGCGACAAGTCACTGGGGTAACATGATTGTTAGTACTGACCTACCCTACTTTAAAAAAAATCAGTATCTAATCTGGTCAGGCACCATATTTTTTTCTTTTAAAATACCCTAGTTGAACTTCTTCCCCACACTGACAGAACTCTCTTCATGTTCCGTACTTCACTGGTTACGTGAGAGAAAGTTACCCAATGTCATCTTGTCCACGACAAGCAGTTAAATAGTTATTTTTAGTTCCAATCGATCAATAGACTAAATATGAAATAGTACACATATGGGCAAAGGAGTTTAATTACCAGGCCTAGATCATCTCCGCTACATAATCCAAATCTGAAATAACCTTACCTGTTGTGACTGGATGGGAAACATTTGGTTTTTAAAACTTTAATCTGAAATGCTTCTTTACCCACTTGAGATCAGTGAAAGATTGCCCTGACTTCACATGAGACTTAAATTTTCTCCTACAATATCTTGAAATCACTCAATAAAAAAATTAAGCGCTAGTCTTAAGATTTAAAAGCTGAAAAAATATTTTCATAGGCTGCAGTACTTGTCAAAGTAACATCATGTGTAAAACTTATGAGGTATTATTATAAGAAATCTCAGGACAAATAGTAGAGAGTCTATTTTTGTTCAGTGCCTTAAAAATGATCAATGTAATGTTGAAAAAGATAGCAAAGACTCCCAACAACATCACCAAATTTATTATTACAAGTAAGGTAGGAAATACTTTTCTCCTTAATTTTTAAATCATTTATTAGACTTTTAAGTTTTGCATTTACTCAAATGCAAATGTATGCAAGTCATCTTTAAATTAATCAACTATTAACTGATAAGGATAATTCTCATTTCATGAAGCAGCAGCACAAAATTACACACACAAAATAGGTCAGTGTTTATATTCCCACAGCTATTAAAAAAACCTTACAAAACTGCAAAAAAAATGGCTTAACTTTGAAGTTTTATATCAGGAATCCATTGCAATTGGCCTTTACACACTATATTCATGAACACAGGAGGCACTGGGCAAAAATATAAATGGTCTGAACGCCGATTTCTACACTTACAAAGCTAAAGATTCCCTCCAGATACTGTACGGGAAACGAAAATAATTTTTCTTGCTAAAGGCCTAATAAGTTAAAAAATCAAATAACAGTTCTTGAAAAAGACCCAAATTTTCATGCTAATCTTATAGATGATGAGGTGTAACCAATTATTTTAATTGTCAAAAGAAACTTTGTATTCGCTGAAAGCAATATGGTCGTTTACTAGAAATTTGTTGTAGATACACAAATTCCCCCATTCGGTGAGATCTCTGAAAGTTCTCATTAGAAGACTTGGATAATCCTTCACCTCAAATCCAATGGGAAAAAATTTTTTTTTTATTTCTAAAGAGCCTCATATCAATTCATTAGGAATATGAGAACACAATGTTGTTAAATCCATTTGTTTGTTTGTAAGGTAAAGTTACAATGCCATAAAGTGGGTTCTGGTTGTTATCCAAATGGCAATACCAGGAGAACAATGAAAATAAAATAATGAATATGTAATAAATACTACTGCTGTAGTCTCTGTGTATTTAATTACCTTTGTATTTCAGGGAGTGCTGTTGTCTGCCTCCCTCTGGCTAACAAAGGAAGGATGGCCCTTTGAACAGATTGGTTAATGCTCTGGGGCAACAGATGTCCTCCTGGAACTGCAGGAGACCAGCAACTGGTGGCCTGCCCATCTTCTGAAAACTTTCAATAGACTCATGCATATGTTCACACAATAGGGCATGTGGTAGAAATGAAAACCTCTTTTTAACCCTTTATGCTCGCTCTTTCCCTCCCAACTGACAGATGAAAGTCTTTGTCTCCTCCTCCTCTCCCCATCATGGGACTCCTGCAGGCAGTAGTTCTTGGAATGACACCTTCAGCCTGATTTTTGAAACTAAGGCAGAGGGAAAAAAATTAAAAGATGGGAGAAATTAGAAACTATACGTGACTGTCGAAACTGCTTAATCATCCTGTTTACAACAGGATGTTGTAAACAGTTACCTCTACCTGCGCATCAGTCTGTCTCCCCCAGGCCAAATTTTTAAGACAACGGAAACATCCATCACATCTTACTACCAGTTCACAGTGCACACTTGAAGAAACACAAGAACGTGACAAGATAAAACCTAAACTCATTATCAAAACATCAGAACGTGTCCGAACTCATCCTTAAGGACCTAATGATCACAGGCCATGCCTAACGCCATGCAAATGTTCCCAAGGCTCTAACTACTGATGTGACTCCTGACCTAGGTCTACGGAGAGAATTTCCCTGTATTTTGGCACCATGTAACAATGGGTAGCCTTCCATTTCAGGTGCTTCCTGTCCTTCAGAGTTCAAATTAATCCTCTCAAGGTTTAGCAAAGTTTAGCGGGCGAGGCACGCAGTAACAGATACTCACGTTCGCAGGAAAACACAAAGACATTTGGTTTCTGTAGCAGCTTCAGCAGTAAGTGGCTCCTTAACACAGTTTTAGCTGCAGACTTGCAGGCGGGCAGGAAGAACAATGAATAGCTGAACAGATGGAATGGCAGTGTCTTTGCTTAACCTATTACCGAGTGGAGGAACAGCCAATCGTGGGCCAGAGAGCTCACAATTAGTTGGCCAGGCAGATGCAAGCCAACCTCAGCACCCTGGGTCAGGTTCGCAGGTTTCTAAGATAAGCAAGTTGATGTCATTCCCGGGGTCTGCCCCGGGCAGCGTGTGTATTCACGAGGGGTGTGCTCCAACAATAGGCCAGACAAAGCCGACTCGCAGGCAGCTGCTCTCTGGGAGCCCTGTCATTAGGCAGCAGGCTGCCAACAAGAAACACCTGGCTTGGGCAGCCTTCAGCTTCTCCTCCTTGTTTTTCATGTGTTGAACAAAGAAACCAATTATATTTTCAAGTCGTAAAAGTTGCATGTTTCCAAAAAGTTGAGGCTATCCTCCCACTCTATTAGCTTTGTGGTTTTGAGAAATAAAGAACATGAGGTGTGTCAGAGTAGCAATTCGCTCCTGCAGTAATCCCTTGTAATAAATGAGACAGTAGTGAAATGGGACAGAAGGTTATAGTACAACTCTTTCCCTGGAAAACACCAGGAAGTCCAAAATATTTTTAGAGATTGGTTAATTTGTTGCAAGGCAATAAAATGGAAAAAAAAAAAAAAAAGAATGAAAGATTGCAAAAGACAAAGGTTTAAGAGCTTACAAACGAATTTAAGAATGTTCATTAAAAGCAGAGCATAGCATAAGAAGATAAAACTTGTGTGGTTCAACTGTGTGCCCTATGTGTCCTCTGACTGTACCTTTGGATAAAACCATTTAACTTCAACCTAAACCACCAGTACAGCCCACCTTATACATGTCCAATAGCAATGTAAAATTCTTTTATTATGGATTCTAGTTACTCATGTCACTAGACAAAGGCTTATGTTATGTTTTAATATACAACATATTATACCTGTTAAAAGCATTTGATTTTTCATAAAATTTATTCAGATGTAATATTCAAATTTCAGCTCAGGGACAAGTTAATTTTGTGAAGAAGTAAGGTGTTTTTTTTTTTTTTAATTAATAAGCAAAAACCAGTCCCCTTGCAGGGGGAGCTTGTCCCTCCCTGCGCCCCCACGCCCTCCCCCCATGGCCAAAGTTCCCGACTGCAGTATTTATGAGGCTAAGCACTACTTGCTTTTGAGGGTGGCATAAGTTGCAGGTCAAGCGGCCTCTGATTATTACAAAAGTTCAATCAAAATTTAAACACCATTATATGTTGCCAAAGTATCTCCTGCTCAAGGGAAAGGAAAAAGACATCTACAGCTGTTCTGCGACCTACTTCGGGGAAAGAGCGCCCCCAACCGGCCCGCACCGGCGCGCCTCCACGTTCCACTGCCATGCAGAGGAGGAAGGCGAAGGCAGGAGCGGCTTTTACAACTTTCTGACACAGGCTGAATGATGCGGCTTCTCCAAGATACAAGATTGGGAAAAGCACCCCAAACCATCGGAAGCCATCTCTCTTCACACATGCACAAACACCGAGGCTATCCACAGTTAGGGTGACTTGTGAATACTTGGGGAGCAGGAGTAGTTGTTGGGACTCCTGGCCACTGCGGACTTAACTGTGCCCACTCAAGTGTAAATGAGATTTTCTCTGTTTACAACACAAGAGGAAGAAGGCCTACTCTACATAGTTTAAAATTTTCAGTTATTTCCCGGAAGAAAATATCCCTTATGAGTACTAAAAGCCTTAAAAAAAAAAAAAAATCAGTTACCAGAAATAAAATGAAAATACAAAGTATGCTTTCGATCACCATTTGTCTGCATTTTTCCTCAAAAGAGCTTAATATATTATGAAAGTCTATCATTCCCAAAATGTTAGAAAATTTCAAAACCTGTGAAAATATTTAACTGAATGTCATCATTATTAGGTCTGCATGGCACACTAATTTCTAAAGCAAAACTCTTCTTATTCTGCCAAGGGTTGCAGGAATGTTTCTGCATTGGTTAAGCCTATGGTCTGATGTCAGGAGCCCATTAAAGATAAAGCATCTTGAACATTACAGTTTATTGCAAATTAGAAGGTGAACTACCCAGAATTCAAATGCTAGGTCTTGAGTAGCAAGTGAACACAGAAATGAAGAGAGTTAAAAAAAATTTTTTTTAAAGTGGTGTGGTGGTATTTCTTTTTGAAATTTCATGAGTAAAAGGAGCAAGAAATAGAAAGCCAGGCCAGTCAGACAGTGAGTAAATATACTCCTTTCGGTAAAACTGAGTTTGACTTAGTAAGATAAAGATAAAAAATATACATTAAATGCAAAGTGATTACAACAACTAAAACCTAATAAAGCTTAAGCTATGCAGGGACGAGAGAGAGAGAGAGAGACAGTGAGGTCCATATTTATGAATTCATATTCAAACTTGCTTGCGTATAAAAAGTAAACTCTTTAGTATGAATAGAAAGTCTTCTCTTTTTTGCCCTGGCTTTTCTTTCTTCTCTTTATCCCTTGCTACTATAGTTACTACTTTATAGCTTTAATTCGAGAGGAGGAGGAGAACGAATCTTCTCACTAATTCCTACCACTGGTGAACACAAAGCAAAGCAAACTACCCAGGACTCAGCAGGAGGCCTGATCTCTAGCTCCTGATTAAGCTTTTTTGCAAACAACAAATAAAGGCAGTGATCTGAAAAAGCTAATCAGATCCTGCTGTGGTATTTAGACGATCTTGGTTGCTGGTATTGGATAATGTTAAGCACATTAAAACATCTGTAGGTGAAAAGCCCGTCTGGCTTCCCTAGTCACAAGCCCTGGTCCACTTCCCACCCCAAAGCAAATACAAGCAAATACCCTGGGCTGTTGGGGGCGCCGCAGGAGAGGGCTGAGCACGGTGTGCCCCCCAGGAAAGGAGCAAACCAGGCAGTATGGGGTTCTAGGCGCACGCGGACATCTGTCAGTGCCAATGCCGTGTCTAATGTCGGGAGCTTCGACCACGTGAGAGGACCTTGTCCGTTCCCTGAAGTCTGAATGTGAACACGTGGGCTTTGCTGCCGCTGTCAATTCTCTTCATCACTGTGACCCAAGCCCAATTCCTGGGCTTTCTCTTAATATGGCTTTGCTCCCCCCATTAATATACAGTCTCTCCCGATCCGAACAGTAACACCATGGAAGCAAAATTGTTCTATCAAATTTCCCCACCTGTCCCCCGAAGGTCGAAAGGTTACAATTTCAGCAAAACCTATTACTTTTGAGGATTAACAAAACACCAACAAAACCCCTAATTTATACACACAGTGTAAAAGAATGGAGCAAAATCAATCAGGGAGTAACATGGGAACAAAAGTGCTCCTGGGCAGGTTTTATTTCTAAGACAGGGCGAGCTTCTCCAAGAGCCCTCAGCTATTTGGGATGTTCCTGTAACGCCCTCCACGGAGGCTGTGGCCAACACTCAGGGCAGTTGAGGGCGCTCCAGCATTGTGGGGATGGGAGGGCTCCTCCCTGAGGGTCCCCAGCTCTGGCTTCAGCCTCCCAGCCAGACTAGCCGTGGTTGGTGCAACTCGCCCCGAGGCCTTAGCCTCCTCCCCGGAGGAGGACTTACTGGGTGGGTGAGCCTGGGATGAGTAAATTTGTAAGCAAAGCCCGGCCCCACTCCTGGGCACTTTTCTCCTTGGGATCTGCCAGCCTGCCTTGTTCCCCAGCACCGCCTGAGGTTGGGTGGTTAAAGCTTTCTAACTTGGAAGGTTCAGTGTCTTGAAGCTCTTTAAGCTAGGCTCTTGTCAGTCCTGCAATAGTTCTGCCAAAAAAGAGCTATTTTGATGTCCATCTGCCTGGCTCCTTTGTCTATTTCTCAATTGGCTCAGAACTAAGGCAGGAAAAACACTCCCTCGAACAACATTGAACAAAAGTTTTGCTATAAAGGACTATCATGGAAAAAAAGTGATAAAAAGACTTACATAAATTAACTCTGACCAGACCCCTTTTAAAACACATATGAAGGGAAAGGTTAAAAAAATTTTAAAAATCCTTTAACAAAGAGGGTAGATGATGCTCCTCCAAATAAAAATTCTATGGGTCTGACAATCTCTCAATGCCACATCAATAAAAGCAAATACACCCCAGTTCTCGTTAGGGTTCAGAGACAAATACTAAATAAATCCACAAAAACAGTTATTTTTTCCCAGGGGTCCAAAAGAAAAACTTTTCTACAGTCACTTTAAGTGATAAGCCACAGCATAAGACTTCAATTATTTCCCAGTATTAACTTCTCATTCAGTATTTTAAAAAATTCACTGAACTAAGTCTTTAGAAAGATGATCTTCAATTCTCATTAAACTTGTAAATAATCAAAGAATTTTAGAAAAGCTCAGGGGATACAAAGGACATCTGAAATGCCGATGAAACAGGTCACTAAAGCAGCTCGTGTATAAGGGAGGAAGGGAGAGAAAACTCACGAGGGAAAAAGGCCATAAATGATTTTTAATAAAAGAGGGATAGAAAGCACATCATCCATATTAATAAAACACAGTAATATTAAGTGTACTAAACTGAGGAAAAGCTGACCAAAAGCTTGTAATCTTATATAAAATGTAGACGAGACACTCTAACAACTTAGGGACACTTTGCCTCTTACAGTAATGATAACATTCGCAAAACCTCATCACCGAAGCCTACGAAGAACTTCTCTCCTGACACCGCGGCCCTTATGTCCCACAGTCTGCGAGCCATCCCTGGCTCCCCCCCACCCCCGCGTGTGCTCATTTGCATACATCAGGCTCTCCCTGGGCTGTGCAGCCCAGCTGAGGATGGGCACAGGGCTTGTTCTTTAGGCATTAAATTATTCTACTCAGCAAACCAATTCAAACACTGCTTGGCCAGGAGCGCTGTGAAAAGACAGAGTGGCTGAGCCAGGCTATAAAGAGGAACTATCAGATAGGTTACAAGAAAGCTCTATTACGAGGTCCAGCTCGTCTTCCTAATGGTCTAGAAGAGTGTGTAAGTGTGGACTGTGTACAGGAACCCAAGAAAGAAAAGCACGGCATGCAGCAAACGACACAACAGCATCTACAAACCAACCGTGACCCAATGAAAGTTCTGTGTTAATTAGGAGTTCCATCGAAATTCTCCCTGATAATCAAGACAGAAATAGTGCCTTACCTATTAATTCTTTATAAGATGGTGAAATGAAATGCTTGGGTTAGTACTTCAGTGGCCCTCACACCAGTGATTTTAAATTCCTGCACGACTGGTTTTAGATGACTGTCCTGGTGTGCAAGAAACGGAAAACACTGAGAGGCTAACACAACATATGGTCGTGTTAGACGATGCTGAGCGAAATCAGCAGAGGTTTATAACAGAATTTCTCTTTATAGCCTTCTATTCATATCAGAGGGCGATGTAATAACTTCGATATTAAATTTAGATTTCTGAGCAGTGAGGACAAGATTCGTCCCAAATACAAATCATCATATACTATAATAAGTTAAATTTAGAACCTGAATCATCCTGAACAGCCGCCAACCCCATCCGACTGTAAACTCGAACAAGGCAGGGATTCCCGGCTCTTGTTTTCGGATGTGTCTCCAGGACCCTGCAAAGTGTCTGACACACAACAGGCATCTAACAGGTACGTGCAAAAAACTGATGGCATCCCCATACCTCGGTCAAAATCCCTTATTCAGATGTACTTGCTCTTTCCTTCACGTAACCCATATTCTACCCAAACACGATTTGTGCAATTTGGTTGCACACTAGAGTCATCTGGGGAGATTTAAAGTACGCTGATGCCAGCGTCTCACACCTAGAGACATGTATTTTTGGACTGGCCAGGCTCACTGGCCAGGAGAGTCTGAGGTGTACCCAAGTTTAAGAAGACCAGTGACCTTTCTTCTAAAATACCTTTCTCCACAGCGTCACGTATTAAAATCCCACGCGTTACTCCTGAACATTCAGCCAAGACCCAACTCTGCCAGGAAGCCCTCCCTGGGACACGGTTAAATTTGTCTTCGGATTATTGGAGTTTTGAGCAGGGCCTGGCACATCGCCAGGCCTTGACAAAACATCTGAGTGATGGATAATTCTGGGAGCAGAGCGCACAGAAACGCAGTATTTATTGAACGAATGGTGCGTGGCTGGTCCTCATTATCTGCAGATTCTGTATTTGAGATTTGGAACCTGCGAACGAACACCCGGTGCCTGACTCAATCGCCGGACGCGTGCGGAGGCCGAACGCCGGGGCTGCCGGAGGACACCGTCCAGCCCAGGCTGTGGGAAGCGAGGCTTCGCCTCCTTGGCCAGCGCTCATCATTCGCCCCTGTCTTCAGAAGTCTTAGAGAGCTCCCCTGTAATTTTTTTTTTTATGGGACAGTTACTTTCATGTGCCCCCCTGTAATTTTTAATACCAGTTTCACTCAGCAGTCGGGCACCTCCTGGGGCCAGGTGCTGGGGACACAGCAGGAAGGAAGCGAGTCTTTCTGTCACCAAGCTCACAGTGCAGTGGCGGGGTGGGGCGCGGGGGACAGAGTATGAGCAACGCACACGAGTCAGGTGATGGCGAAGGCTTGTCTGATCAGGTGAGATGTGTGCCGAGACTTAAAGGAAGCAAAGGAAATGTGCCCAGGAAGCGTAAAGCCCTGGTGGGAGAGTGAGTTTGTGGACCAGCAAGGCGGCCAGTTGCACTGGACGCAAGGGAGCAGGGAGAGGTGACGGAGGGCAGGAAGGCGTGCTCAGGAGAAGCGGGTCATGTGGCGCTTGGAGGGCCATGCTTCTCGGACTTTACAGCATGTGCATCCCGAAGATCTCGCAGGTTCTGATTCTGGGGTAGGGTCCGAGATGCTGCATCCCAACAAGCCCACGGCTGATGCCATTGCCCTTGGCCCATGGACCGCACACGGAGAAGCAAGATCAAAGGTCACACTACGGCTCTGGCTTGTACTCGGCGATGGAAAACCTTCGCAGAGTTTGAGCAGAGGGAGGGATAGGACCCTCCTTTATACGATTGTCTTGTAAGCCTGGGCTCACTTCCACACTTCCGGCTGGGTCCCATCGCTCTCCCAGTTCATTGCGCGTACCAGATATTAAGACTGTAGACCTAGGGCATATTGGGAACCCTGCGTGTGCAAGTCTTCATTACATGTTTTCTCCTTGTTTTCATATTTTTATCCTGGCTATTTTTACACATATATGCTTCCAGATACTTTAGAATTGTTTTGATGGATTTTAACTAAAAAGCTGTTGGGAGTTTGATGGAGACCATGCTGCCATAATACTGTTTCACCAAGAACAACGTGGTACACACACAAATCCTACTCAGCCAAAGAAAGGGATGAGATCTTCCCATTTGCAACAACGTGGATGGATCTGGAGGGTATGATGCTAAGTGAAATAATTCAAAGAAAGACAAATACCATATGACTACACTTGTGCAGAATCTAAACTACAAAACAAATGAACAAAACAAAATAGAAACAGACTCACAAACAGGAAACAAACTGGTGGTTACCAGACGCAGAAGGGGTCGGGGTTGGCGGGCAAAATAGATAAAAGGGGATTAAAAGGTGCAAACTTGCACCGACAAGATGAATAAGCCCAGAGATCTCATGTACAGACGGGGAATGTGGTCAGGAACACTGCACTAACCGTGTATGCTGTAGACAGCAGCTAGACTTTTCGTGGGGATCATTCTGTGACGTAGAAACATATCGTATCACTATGATGTACACCTGAAATTCATAGGATGTGGTTGTAAATTATTCCTTAGTAAAAAAGAACTTATTGAATTTTTTTCTATCTTTCAGTACGGTTCTCTAGATTTCTTCACAAGAGACGTAAGTTTCTTACTAAGTTTGTCTTAAAATATTTTCTTTTGCTCTTGCTGCTGTGAAGGAAGGTTTCTTTTTCCTTCTCACATTATATTTCCTGACTAGTTACTACACGTGTCCAAAAAGTTATTATTTTATTCACATACAGCATCAGTGAGGCTGGTATTTCCGTGAAGTCTCCGTGTCTCTATCAGAGCTTCACAGAGGCTCTGGGGATCTCCAGGTATCTCGAACAACATAAAATCGTCAGATGGCCTCCTCCCTACCAATTTTTATATCTTTTACTCCATACTTTTGTCTAATTACACTATATTAAAGGCTATTTTGTGTTGTTCTCAGTGTCGATGGGAATGCCTCTAGGGTTTTATTATTAAGCATTATATGGCTTGCCCGTTAGGCTGTACACACACATAAATAACATACACACACCTCACCTTGGGCCAGTTTACCTCCCAAGACCTCACTTTTCTCAATTGTAAAAGAAAAAGAAGAAAAAAAAAAGACAGAAAAAAAAAAAAAAAGACAGGATATGGTTGTTTGGAAACCAGATGAGCTAATAAATTAAAAAAAAAACAGTTGGAATGAAGTCAGACACATAGTAAGCACTCGGGAAGTGTTAGCTATATGTAACTTTATGTTTACATATATATCTCTATATATACACACCACACTGTACAGAGCCTTCAAAAAGGTCATTTATAGAAATGTGTTTTCCTCCTACCTGAAAGATTTAGGATAAAAATTAGGAATGGGGATAGCAGTAAGAATATGATCATACTTTTTTGAGAATTATTGTGAATAATTGTGAACATTGTGAATTATACTAATAGACTAATATAGAAACACAATTATATTTTGAAAGGGTTATATTTGCTCCTATTTCCCCCAAGAATTTTTATATCAATAATCTTAAGACTGGCTTATCACTCTCCTTAATGTATTTTCTTTGCCGTAGTTGCGCACCCCTATTTTGAGGTTAGAAAAGGGATATGGGATTTCACCCCAACTTTTTCCCAGTGACAAACCAGTTGCTCAGTGCACCAAACGGAACTGGACTACACTGGGCCATGCTTTCCTGCAAGGGCACCACGAGGCCTAGAGATCTGATTTAGCCCCTGAACCTTACTCTAAGTCCCAGGGAAGCATTTACTCCAGCACGGGACCCAAAGAAAAGAGGATGAGCAAGAGGAAGATGGTACAGTTTATGGATCTAAAACCCAACACCATACCATACCCTCTTCCAACAACTCAGTAACCTGGACAAGTTATTTAATTGCTGTGTCTGTTTTATCCACTAGAAAATGGGGACAATACACCAATGGCATAGGGTTGTTATAAAGATCGAATGAGTTAATATACTTGGTAACTTAGAACAGTGTCTGGCACATAGTAAATGCTGAGTATTATCTTAAAGTTTACAGGAAAAATGAAATTGTACAACAAAAAACCCCAGAAAACCTGATTTTCATTATTTTATGTTCTCCCTGATGTACTTCTAAAAGTTCTCTCTTTACTAATGACAAGAAAGAATATGGAGGCAAAGGCTACGTTGGAGTCCCATGAACTCTTCTCACCACATATTTACACAACGAAGAACTCAAGCCACTTGGGAGTTCAAATGCCTCAGGCTATGCCTTTGTTCACGATCTTGTCACACGAATCTTGTTAAATTAATAATTTAGAGCAATGCTTCTCAGAGGGAAAGAGGGGTAACATTTAGTTTGGAAAAGCCAAACATACTGAAGGTGTAAAGGTCATGAAGACGTCGGCCAGTGAAGAACATCAGGAGATGCTGATGGAAAGCCGAGAAGGAACATGGGCATCAAAGTGGTTGGGAGCCAGTGATTCAGAAGAAAAACACTGGTCGGACAGTGGGCAGGAGTAAAGGGATGAGGGAGAAAATGCAAATATAATTAGAAAAACAAAGAAACAGTAAGAGACACCTGAAAGGAAGCAAGGATTTTTCTTGTAGAAAATGAGACATTTCTTCCAGTTTAACAATGGAGATGGTAGGCTGTGAAAATTTTTAAAAATTATTTTAAAAAATTTTTAAAAATATTTTAAAAATTATTTAAAAATGGCTCTCGACAAGGAGCAGCCATCCCCTCCCACCTCTCTCATAATGTAATTTCATTACCATTTTAATTTCCAGCCACAGAACTGTCTCCTCGAGTAATAAATTGCTACGCTTTTCTGAGTTAGCTTTCTCCTAAGATCTAGGAGTTAATAACTACTGAGAAATTAAAGCCATGATGATTTTTTCCCTTAAATAATTGCTATTTAACAAAATCTTCTTTGAAATAAAGAGATTCTTATGACTGAGGGATTTTATCGAGAGTAGTACCATTAATTATGGAGTACCTAAGTTCTTAGGGCATTTTTATGTATAAATGTTAGCTAGTTGATCCCGTTTCATTTTGAGACTGTGTACATTTAAGCACTGATACTGTGGTGTCAGGCACGAACACAGCAGCATGTTCCATGATTACCCGACCAAACTGAATGAGAGGTTCAGCCAGTATGCCATGAACTGATGTGCTCACCGAAGAACCATGTAATTGAAAGCCAGTATTTCAAAGTCAAAGGCATAATGCTGAGCGTGAGAGACGGTATAAACACGCAGACAGGTGCTACCCTAAGAAGTATAAACCTGTACTAGGGAAACCAGGTAAGTGAACACCTAGAAAGCGGAGGGCATATAAAAATTAACTAACAGCACTATCAGTCTGTACAGGAGACGAGGACATTGGCTATGGTTTGAGGTTTGGAGAGGTGACATAGAAGCTGAGTGGAGACGGCTGGCAACAATACAGTCCCAGCCGGACTACGGTGTATGCATCTGTGCTCAGGGGGAGACGGGGAACATCTTCTGTTGCCCCGAGAACTACAGGATCAAAGGCCCAGAGATGTGAGAGATAATAAAATACGCAGAACACTGTGTGATTAATACTGCTGTTGAAGAGGCTACAAAGTCAGGCTGTAGCTAGTTCATGGAAAGTTCCGAACGCAAGCCATACCAGAGTTTCAACTTTGGTACTGGGAAACCACTGAAGGTTTTTTAAATAAGGGAATAGTAGAGAGCACAGGTAGTAATGTCTCTGACATTGGTCATAGGAGTATTTTTCTAGATAATGTCTCCTGAGGCCAAGGAAGCAAAAGCAAAAATAAACTATCAGTACTACATTGGTATAAAAAGCTTCTGCACAGCAAAGGAAACAATCAACAAAACTAAAAGACAACCAAGTGAACAGAAGAAGGTATGTGCAAATGACATGTATGATAAAGGGCTAGTATCCAAAATCTATAAAGAACTTACACAACTCAATACCCCAAAACCAAATTAGCCAACTAAAAAATGGACAGAAGACCTAAACAGGGACGCCTGGGTGGCTCAGTTGGTTAAGCGGCTGCCTTCGGCTCAGGTCATGGTCCCAGCGTCCTGGGATCGAGTCCCACATCGGGCTCCTTGCTCAGCAAGGAGCCTGCTTCTCCCTCTGCCTCTGCCTGCCACTCTGTCTGCCTGTGTTCGCTCGCTCTCTCTCTGACAAATAAATAAATTAAAAAAAAAAAAAGAAGACCTAAACAGACATTTCTCCAAAGACCTCCAGATGACCAACAGACACATGAAAAGATGCTCAACGTCACATCATCAGGGAAATGCAAATGAAAACCACAGTACGGTATCACCTCACCCCTGTCAGAACGGCTAAAATAAAAACACAAGGAACAACCAGTGTTGGCGAGGATGTGGACAAAAAGGCACCCTCGTGCAGCCACTGTGCAACACAGTATGGAGGTTCCTCAAAAAAGTTAAAAATAGGGCTACCCTACAATCCAGAAATTGCACTACTGGGTATTTACCCAAAGAATAAAAAAACGCTAATTCAAAGGGATACATGCACCCTGTTTACTGCAGCATTATCTGCAATAGCCAAATTATGACAGCAGCCCACATGTCCATCCACAGGTAAATGGATCAAGATGATGTGGTGTCTAAATAATGGAATAGTACTCAGCCATAAAAAAGAATGAAATCTTGCTGTTTGCAACAGCATGGACGGAGCTAGAGGGTATAGTGCTAAGTGAAATAAGGCAGTCAGAAAAAGACAAATACTGTTGATTTCTCTGATATGGAATCTAAGAAACAAAACAAACAAAGGAAAAAGAGACAAACCAAGGAAGACTCTTAAGTCTAACGAAAACACTGCTGGTCACCAGAGGGGAGACGGGTGGAGGATGGGTGAAGGAGGCGATGGGATGGAGTGCACCTGTCATGATGAGCACTGGGTGGTGTGTGGAAGTGCTGAGTTACTAAATCGTATACCTGAAACTAATATTACACTATATGTTAACTACACTGGAATTAAAATTTCAGAAAGGGAATGGCATATCTCTACCACATTTTAGAAAGGTAATGGGGAACCCCTGAGAGTTCTGGCAATGTGAATGATGTGTTTATTTTTTTAAGATTTTATTTATTTGACACAGAGAGAGAGATTACAAGTAGGCAGAGAGGCAGGCAGAGAGAGAGGAGGAAGCAGGCTCCCCGCTGAGCAGAGAGCCCATTGTGGGGTTCGATCCCAGGACCCTGAGACCATGACCTGAGGTGAAGACAGAGGCTTAACCCTCTGAGCCACCCAGGTGCCCCTGATGTGTTTCTAACTGTATTTTAGGATGGTAACTCCAGCTGCATTAAGTCTGGGGGGGGGCAATAAACTACAAGAAGATGCATTAGGAAGGTATTATAATAGTTCAAACAAAAGGTGACTTGGTATCTAAAGTTATGTAGAGGTAGCTGGGTAGCTCAGTCGGTTAAGCGTCTACCTTCAGCTCAAGTCATGATCCTGGGATTCCAGGATCGAGCCCTGCATCGGGCTCCCTGTTCAGTGGGGAGCCTGCTTCTCCCTCTGCCTCTGCCTGCCTCTCTTCCTGCTTGTGTTCCCTCTCTATCAAATAAATAAAATCTTTAAAAAAAAGTTATTCAGGGGAAAAAAAAAAGAAACAAGATATATTATCTAAGATAGAGCCAATGGATTTATACAAAAGACGAAGAAGGTTAACCCTAACCGACTTTGCGGACTGCACGCCCCTTCTTGACTCCTGAAGTTCATAGACCTCACTCCAAAGACAGGCTGCTAAACATGTAAACCAGAAACACGGGAGGTACTACAAAGAAGCCAAACAGTAAAATAGTCATCAAGATATGTAAAAACTGTGACTTTAGTGACATATATATATATATATATATTTATTTTATGAACACACGGAAAGAACAAGATGAAGAAGCTGTTCTAGTAACTACCGTGATTTTGAAGTTGCTAGAAGCAAAGACGGTATTTTGGAGAATTCACTTCAACTGTGACGACAGGGAAACATTTTTGGTTTCTGCAGGTGAGAAAGTCATATGTGCTATTATGACAGTGGGTTTTTTACTCACATTCATAACAGAGGGACATGCTAGACTTCATGAGAGGACAGGAATATAAAGACGTACATTTTTCCCAGCCAGCATCACAAAAGGCCCACGGGTCCTCGGGGGAACCACAGAAGGCAGGTGACAACTCCCAGTTGTCAGTGTGGGGAAGAGGAAAGGACAGCACAGGTCTTCTTTTAGTAAGTTAGGCAGGATAGGCGTAAGATCAAGATATTTGGGGGGGGGGGTGTTAGGGAAGGATAAGGTTTTTTTCTTTACAAAGTGTAAGCCAGGAGAATGGATTCAGTGGGGTCAGGGAGAAAAAAGGTGTGCACATCTGTATATGGATGAATTGAGGGTAAGTCTGCTGAAATCACCCCAACTCTGCAGGCCTTCCCTCTGTGCCACCCAGGGGGCCAGGACTGCCAGGAGTCAGGACCAGAAGTCAGGAAACTGACTTGGGTGGGGCGGCGGGCTGGAGTGGGGGGAGACTCGTTCTCTTTGCTCTCCCACCTCCTCTCTGAATCCATCTACCACCTTCTGTCCCAGCCCTGGAGACACCTACAGGCATTCGGTAATCTCCTCTAAAGACGCCCCTCGTAGCTCCTTCCAGACTCCCTCCACCCAAAGTCAAAACGCCCAAAGAAAGATCAGTGAGGGGACTGGGATGCTTATATGATTAAAATAATTATGAAACATCTACGTGTGAAGGATTCTTGAGGAAGGGGTAAAGGTGAAATGAATATTATAACGACAGCTTGTTAAACCAAATGACTACCTCGATAAAGAAACTGATGAAAGACTATTCAACGTAAGAGTGTTAGCTGCACCGTGGTCCTCCTTCCTTGTCCCTGTACCTTTCCCCCTCTGCGCTGGGGTGTGTGTGTGTGTGTGTGTGTGTGCGCGTGTACACGCACAGAGAAAAGGGGGTGCCGGGAGGACAGAATCAGCTTACTGTTTCTCACTCTTAGGAGAGTTTCCTAACCCACTTGGTTTGGTAAACAGAGAGCTACCTTACTGGAAAGCAAAGCTTTGGCGACTTTGGAACCAGTCTAAGATAAATCACTAATCTTATTTGATTTCCAGGACTGATTAATTTTTCAGCGATCATACAAAAAGCTGAGAAGAGGCCATCACAGAGTGGGAGGAAACCAGCTCAGGATTTTGGTCAAATGGAAATCCACGCGGAACCGTCCTGCTTAGCTGAGATGTCGATCAACAAATACGTGCTCACAACTACCGAAATGCACAGGAACTTCACTCATTTGCTACCAAGGCAGGAAATAAACACTTCCGATCTGCCCGTTGTTCTGAGGAATGCTCAGGCCCGAGACGCAGGCCCGGCAGCACACTTGCCCAGCCTGCATTCTGGCTTCTGGCTGTTACTCCGGCCCTCCAGAGCGCCGTCTCCACATGCCACGGCTTCACTCAGGTGATCTCGCAGCTCATCTCGAGGCTAAGTGGCCGCTGCCAGCCTGGCACCCACCACCCAGCCGCCCAGGCCGGCTTTGAAACCTCCTACCTCGACCCGAGCCACAGCCCGTGACATCGCCTCTTAGGAGCAGATTCCTAGTGTTTCTTCAAGATCATACTTTAAACGTGCTCCCTGTGCTCTGAATCTAGTCTCTGACTAAGGACAGAAAATTTCAGTGATCTGGGGACAGGGTGTGGCTTCAGACGTTAGCGGTCCCTTGCTCCCTGCAGACGTCCTCTTTCCGCAGGGGAGGGCGTGCGGACGTGGGGCCCGACGGGCGGCTGGCTCTTCATGCCACCAGAAGACCCCCGAGAACCCGGGGCAGTCGGGAGCTTACCCGGGAATTACAAAGGCAGTCATCTGAAGCACTTTGTTCTCCGTCAGAAACAAGGGTCACTTGCTCATTTCTCACAGGAATCACTCGAAGTGCCACCGTCCCGCATGTTCAAGAGTGTGGAGTAACGTCTATGAGCCGACTCTTCCTCTTGGCCAGTTTATTCATCCCACCCATAAAAAGGTCGGCAAAGAACAGCCGATTTTTATTTCCAAAGCTTCACAATCTTGAGGGGGACGGAAGGGAGGACTCAGAAGATGTTCCCTGTCACATCTTCTGTTGGTGAAGAGCACGGCGAGGACCACGGGGAAACCAGAGCCACTGGCCTGACCCTGACCCCAGGACGTCCTGACGCGCGCAGAGGAGGGAACACACCTGGCCCGAGGTCTGCAGATCCAGGAGCTGAGGGGCCCCACTGAAGGAACGATCAGCTCATTCTGAAAGCTAACACCATCCTATCTTCACACAAAGATGACAGAAAGCCCTGACAATCCAAAGCATTAGATTTACTTCTCTCATTCACTGGCCTGAATGATTCTGATGGCATCAAACTCTGGGGTTTACACGCGTTTAAGCAACAACAGTGATAGTAAAAATGACCTTTTTTTTTTTAGATTTTTATTTATTTATTTGACAGATGGAGATCACAGTAGACAGAGAGGCAGGCAGAGAGAGAGAGGGAAGCAGGCTCCCTGCTGAGCAGAGAACCTGATGTGGGACTCAATCCCAGGACCCTGAGATCATGACCTGAGCCGAAGGCAGCGGCTTAACCCACTGAGCCACCCAGGCGCCCAATGACCCTTATCTCAAGTACTCAGAGTAATTCACCACTGGCTTCAAAGTTGAGATACAGGCAGACATTTGCACTAGAACACTGCTTTCAAGGCATTTAGTAAAAACTGAAACCTAGAGAATGGAAATATACTCTGGCCATGATACACAGAGAGGAGATAGCAGCAGATAGCCAAAACCAAATTTTAAAAACCAATTATCTAAATTAAACTTCTCTTCCAAAGAACTGTATAGCTAAAGAAAAATAAGTAAAATTATAAGCTAGGGGATGTGGCCAAACTGATACTCAAGGAAAAATTAATCGTACAACTGTATTTAATAGAAAACAAGAAATCAAGGAATTAAAGATTTAAATTGGAAAGGTTAAAATGAGCAGGGAAACCAAATAAAGGTGAACAAAGGAATAAAATTTAAATAATAAATAAATGAGGAAGCAAGAAAGAAAAAGCAGAGCTGGTTAATAAAATGGAGGTGGTTCTGAATGCACGAATGTATGACGAATGTCCTAAAACTGTGACCAAGAGGTGGGGAGTTCTGCATATACCTCACAAGACAAAAGTAAAGTTCAATGAAATAGAAAGGATTCTCCTCATAAATCTTCATGCCAATAAATTAGGAATCCATAATGAAAGCTGACCTAAGAAAAGGTTACAAGTGTTAACAGCGTGGAAGAAAGAACACTCGGTGATTTATATCCTCTATTCAATTCCTGAGAAAGGATGCTCTACCTATAGTTTCTATGGGTCCGTTAGAGCAAAACCTCAAAGCATCCAGCTTCACTTTGATTATTTTAGGGCACTGGAAAACATGGGACACATGTCAGTGGTTTAAGAGGCTAGCATAATTCTGCTTGATGAAACCTAACAAAGATGGTGTAAAAACTAACCAAATATATGCCTAATCTTACTTATACTATCCACAGAAGCTCTACAAGTAAGAAAGGTAAATTACACAGCACATTTACATTATAATGATACACATTAACAGGTGGATTTTATTCCATGATAATAGATACTTCTAATATTGAACTTTTTAAGATTTTATTTATTATTTTTTTGTTTTGTTTTTTTGCGTGAATTTTTTTTTTTTTAAGATTTTATTTATTTGACAGAGAGAAACACAGTGAGAGAGGGAACACAAGCAGGAGTGGAAGAGGGAGAAGCAGGCTTCCCGCCGAGCAGAGAGCCCGATGCGGGGCTCGATCCCAGGACCCTGGGATCATGACCTGAGCCAAAGGCAGACGCTTAACGACTGAGCCACGCAGGCGCCCCTTGCGTGAATATTTTATTCATATCAGGAATAAATTATGTTTATAATATTCTTTTTTTAAAAATTTCATTTCTTTTTAGCGTAACAGAATTCATAGTTTTTATTTGAGAGAGAGACAGCCAATGAGTGGGGGCCCAGGAGGAGGAAAGGGAGAGGGAGAAGCAGACTCCCTACTGAGCAGGGAGCCCGATGTGGGTCTCGATCCTGGACCCTGAGATCGTGACCTGAGCTGAAGGCAGACGATTAACCAACTGAGCCACCCAGGTGCCTCTGAACAACCTTGTTCGTTCATAGTATGTATCGATGAAAGGCTCATGCACTGGATTGCTTATGGAAGAGCAAAGAGGGACCTGAGCAGTCAAGAACGTCTAGATTTTTGGTTTGAACAGCTGAGAAGAAGGTAGTAACACTTAATGAAGTGAAGAAGTCTTGGAAAGAAAGATTTGGAAGGATAAAAACTGTTTTAGATAATTTTCATTTCAGATACCAGTAGCTATACAAACAGAGCTGTCCCAAGACAACTGCATAAGAGAGAGAGAGAACCATGCGCCAGTGGTAGTCATTGGCAAGACGGCATTTTAAAATACCATAATGGATGGATGGAAGACTGTAGAAAAAAGAAGAGACTCCAGGACCAAAATTTCAGTAACCCAACGATAGAAGAGTCTACCTAAATCTGTGAATACCATATTTTCATCTAGCACATATTACCATACTTGGTCATCTTTTTAGACATGCTAAATTAGAACTTCAGTACGAAATTTATTTAATAAAAACCTCATGACCTCAGAAGGTAGTTTTCCTGCTAACCACTGAAAACTGCGGGTATAGTTAGCACTGTTATTTGGGGGATTTGCAAATTACTTGAATCTTTTCTGAGGGGAAGTAGTTTTCAAACACTGCTCTAAAAAATGCCTAAGAGGCTGAATATGGAGGACACAGGAACCCTGATCCCAAGATTTCATTTGAATAAAAGGTTCTATTCCAGGGGCAAAAACTGTTTCATTTACTTTTATTAATATTTCTTTAAAGATTTTATTTATTTATTTGACAGAGAGAGATCACAAGTAGGCAGAGAGGCAGGCAGAGAGAGAAGGGGAAGGTGGCTCCCTGCTGAGCAGAGAGCCCGATGTGGGACTCGATCCCAGGACCCTGAGATCATGACCTGAGCTGAAGGCATAGGCTCAACCCACTCAGCCACCCAGGTACCCTACTACTATTAATATTTTACAAATATGATGTAACAGTGGACAACAGTGAAAAGAGTAGGTCTTGAACTATCACTGAGACAAACACAGAAATCATTAAGTACACTGAAAGCAGTAATATTTCAGCCTTGCTGAAACTTAAGATTTGTTTAAACTGTGCATTCAATTAAAAAGGAAGAAAACATAAATTAAAAACTGAAAAAATATTTTTGAAGATGTGCCTAAAAGATACTTGGGAATTTAAAATTTTAAGGGAATCCTCCCATAAGATAGAAATCTATTTTCAAGTTTCTCACATTTGACTTTGTAGTTATTTTCAGGAATATGTGTGTGTGCACGTGCGCACATATGGGGCAGATATGTATGAAAACAATTGCCAATGACATTCAAAGAGTGAAGTACCAGAGAGGAAGTTCCATTAAAATCAGACATAAGCCCAAGTCCCTACTATTAATCAACACTGTTCTCTAGCTTCGACCAATGCAGTAAGAGAAAAAAGCAGAACTGAAATATTGGGAAAAAAAAAAAGCATTATTACATCACCATCATACATTTTAAAGATCAAAGGCTCAGCTGAAAAGGTGTTGGAACTAAGTCCTACATTCAACGGAGCATAAAAGAAGAAGGTAGTTAGATGGTTACTTAAAAGTGAGTGACTTTTCTTTACACCAGCTGTAAAATTTGGCTACACCAGATTACAAAATATAATATGGGGAAATCTCGTTCATCATAAATAATGGTAGTTTGCGTCTCTCAAGGACTTATATGTCAATGCACATCACCTGCTAATCTCCACACCATATTAAATGATCGTACCACGATTACAGGCACTACTATCGCAATCTCACAGAAAAAAGAAACTAAGGCTTAGGGGAATTATAAGAAAACTGTCCAAGATTATGTAGCCAGTAAGTGTCAGAAAAGGAACTCGGACTTAGTCTGACTCTACAGAATGAGCTTCTTAGCACTGTTAAGCCCATTCTTGTCTATCAAATTAACAAAGCGAGGCTGCGTGGGGAAATGGTGACAGGTTCAAAGAATGGAGTCATTCCTGCAGTGTCAATAAGAATATAAATTGGGGGGGCGCCTGGGTGGCTCAGTGGGTTGAAGCCTCTGCCTTCGGCTCGGGTTGTGATCCCAGGGTCCTGGGATCAAGCCCCGCATCAGGCTCTCTGCTTTGCTGGGAGCCTGCTTCCTCCTCTCTCTCTGCCTATCTCACTGCATACTTGTAATCTCTGTCTGTCAAATAAATGAAATCTTAAAAAAAAAAAAAAAGAATATAAATTGGGGCGCCTGGGTGGCTCAGTGGGTTAAAGCCTCTGCCTTCGGCTCAGGTCACGATCCCGGGGTCCTGGGATCGAGCCCCACATCAGGCTCTCTGCTCAGCAGGGAGCCTGCTTCCTCCTCTCTCTCTCTGCCTGCCTCTCTGCCTACTTGTGATTTCTCTCTGTCAAATAAATAAATAAAATCTTTAAAAATATATGAATTGATATAACTTTTCTAGAAAGCAATTTTCAAGATCATATCTAGGAACTTGTTAAAAATAGAATCAATGTGTAAAATCATCAGTATACATGGACATTTATCACACTGTTGTTTTTAACAACAAAGACTGGTTACACTCTATTCAACGATATGAACTTCATTAAACTGCAGTGGTTAAATACGAAGAATACCATGCAGCCAATTAAAAATAAGCATTTAGAAGGATAGTTAATAACACAGGAAAACATACTGAATGAAGAGAAATAACCAAAACTACATACGCACACACATTTTTTAAAGGATGTGTTTGTATTGACAAGAAGATTTTAAAAATGAAAACAGATACCAAAACTATCTCTAGGTGAGAATTATAGATGATTTTCAGTATCATTTTAGATATTTTTCGGATTCTAAGAATGAGATGAAGTGAATGTGTTAAGTAAACTCAAAAATTTAATTTTAAAACATAAAATGAAGTAGTCAAAATAATAGAAATGTAGTTTAGAAAACATTTCCCCTATTTAAAACTGTTTTTTCCTATGCATGATATTGCCAATTTTAACATACTTTTATGCCCCGACTTTTATGTTGCTTAAGGTACTTTTCTATCTTAGCAACAGTGGAAATACCTACTTTATCAAAACAGATCATTTACTGCACATTTTAAGCCTTTTAAACCTATACAAGTCATTTAAAATTACAGCAAAATTCCAGAAAGTATCTAATACATAAGATCACCATTCCAGTGAGGCAATTAACAAAAAATGACAACTCAAAGGTAAGACAAAAAAAAGTCTAAGTCAACAACAAGGAGAAAGCCTCAGCTACACGGGAAACCAGCTCCCTGTAAGTACACAATAAAAATGAGCTGTAAAGTAAAAGCCAAGATCTGAAACAGACTAAGTCACAGAATAAGTATAAAAATAAGCCCACATAATTTTGAATAGTAAATGAGTACAGATGACTAAGAACAAAGAACAAAAACTAATTTTAGCTTCACCCTAAAAAAACATGAAGTAATAGATTTGAAAGCCCTTTGGAAAAAATCTAAAATATAAACGGACATATTAAAAGCAGTAACAGTAAACTTGATCTCATAGGATTTTTAGATCTGGTAATCCCAATTACTCAGGACACGCTCTAGAGTGTCTGAATAAGTGGACAGAAAAACGAAACAGGCAAAGTCTCTGTCCAATCGAATCAGTGGATACTGCTAAATCATTTTATAATAACACCCAGTGCCTCCCATGTGCCAGGCACTTCTATGCTCATTATCTCGATTCCGTAAAAACAACTCTGCAAAGTACACAGTGTTTGATGGATGAGAAGTCAAAGAGAAGCTGAGGCTTGCCTAAGGTCACAGGCAGGCAAGGGCAGAGCAGAGGTGTGGATCCACATCTACCTGCTTACCTGCTTGCAGAGCTCCTGCCCACCCTCCCTGTGCAGCCTCATCTCTCAGTTCCCCAACGAGACCATCTGAGCATCCTATAGGCCGTCAGTCACTGCCTAGACACTTTTATTTTAGGCATAATATGAGCTGTTGTCTTTCAGTTTCGCAGGGCACAGCAGCTTGGAAGGGAATGACATCAGCAAGGAATAGCGAACACCAAGGAGAAAAGACCAAAAAAGTCACTATCTAAATCAATAGAATTCATTAGGTCCTGCTGCCCCTGTCATCTTAAAAAAAAGAAAAAAAAAAAAAAAGAAGTATTGTAATTTAGTTAAAGATAAACCAGAAATTGATAACCTTGGCCAAATTAGTTAACATCTCTAGGCATCAGTTCCATCACATGGAAGACAGCAAAACAGTATAAATCATATAGAATTGTTGTGAAACCAGATCAGATACTGTAAATAAAGTGCTTAATACTGTTCCTGACATAGTTAGTGCCCAACAAATGTTAGCTATTATTATATTTCACAATCAGATGAAATTTTAAGTTGCATTTTATTCAATGGTAGAAATATATAAAAACTCACATACAAAATTTTCCATTTAAAATAGTTAAAATGGGGTGCCTGGCTGGCTCAGTAGGTAAAGCCTGTGACTCAATGTCAGAGTTGTGAGTTCAAGCCCTGTGTCAGGCATGGAGCCTACTTAAAACAAAAACAAAGAGAAACAAAGAAAAAAAAATAGTCTAAGTGTTTTGCTCTTGAAAGACTTTAAGAAGAGCCATATGTACCCCGGTGTTCATAGCAGCAATGGCCACAATTGTCAAACTGTGGAAGGAGCCAAGATGCCCTTCAACGGATGAATGGATAAAGATGTGGTCCATATACACAATGGAATATTACACAGCCCTCAGAAAGGATGCATACCCAACTTTTGTATCAACATGGACGGGACTGGAAGAGATTATGCTGAGTGAAATAAATCAAGCAGAGTCAATTACCATATGGTTTCACTTACTTGTAGAGCATAAGGAATAACACGGAGGACATTAGGAGAAGGAAAGGAAAAGTGAATTGGGAGACACTAGAGGGGGAGATGAAGCACGAGAGACTGGACTCTGAGAAACAAACTGAGGGTTTTGCGGGGTGGGGCTGTTAGGTGAGCCTGGTAGCGGGTACTGTGGAGGGCACATATTGCATGGAGCACTGGGTGTGGTGCATAAACAATGAATCTCTGAACACTGAAAAAATTAAATTAAAAAAAGACTTTAAAAATAAATGTTCTAGAAAATTAACTTCTATAATATCCTTTCCCTTCTAAGTGGGGTAGGCAAGGTTAATTATATTCTTAGGAGGCAAATAAATGTGTTTGGCCCCTCAAGAAATCGCCTCATATATTCTAGGGCGCCTGGGTGGCTCAGTCCATTAAGCATGGGCTTTCAGCTCAGGTCATGATCCCGGGGTCTTGGATCGAGCCCTACGTCGGGGTCTTGGATCGAGCCCTACGTCGGGCTCCCGGCTCAGCGGGAGCCTGCTTCTCCTTCTCCCACTCCCATTCCCCCTGCTTGTGCTCTCTCTCCCTCTCACTCTGTCAAAATAAATAAAATCTTAAAAAAAAAAAAAAGAAATCACATCATACATTCTAGGTAATCTTTTTAAAGTTTGGGTACCAATTGTGTTATTTGCTCAGAATTAATTACTGTGACATCTCTTAGCCATCTACGGGCTTTGTTCATCCCACCCATATCAGCAGGTTCATTTTAAGTACTAAAAACTAAGTACTAAATTTTAAGTACTAAATTCATGAAGTGTCTACCATGTGCCAAGTGTTGTATAAGATTTGGGATACAACCCTAACCATCAAGTCTCTGACTTCAGGAAGCCTAAAACAAGATTAAAAAAAAAATATCCTAGGCATAGTAAAGGTACTCTTACCAACATTTTGTATTATCAGTAAATTGTTATGACAAATCTATGCTCTAGGCAGTATCTTCTGTTTTACAGATGGAGAGTGGAGACACAGAAGGTAGAAAATAAAGAAGAAAACAGTTCACCACCACCATATAGTCAAGGCTTAGGGAGGAAATATATTGTATTTTGAAAACAGAAGGGAGTAACCAAATAATTTTGCCTGAAGCTGGGAGACTATGAAACACTTGTGATTTTACTTAAAAACCCAAGTAAAAATTCTGTGAAGTATACCTATGGGAATAAAAAATAGGAGAGTATTTGTCCAAATATTTACATTAGTTATTTCTGGGCAAGAAGATTGCAGGTGGCTTTCATTTTCTGTTTGCTTTTTCTTAATCAACTTGTACTACTTTAGCAATTTAAATTATAAGTAGAAAAAAAGTAGTGAGCATTAAAATTAGGTATTAATATTCATCTAACAAACTGTCAGAAATTTAAAAAGCCAACAGTACATTCAAAGTGGGATGAAATTAGCTCCTGCTCTTTGCCAGTGAGTGTACATATCTGTATGGCTTTTCTGGAAGGCTTTTTGGCCATCAGAAACCTTAAAGCTTATTCTCTTTGATCATGACGTCCACGAATCCTAAGAACACAGATGCAGAAATCATTTTTTTTCTTACTGGGATATTCAACTAATGTATTATGATGCTAAAATATTGGGGGGGAACCCAGATGTCTAACTGAAATAGAATAATGATTAAATAAAGTGACATGTTCTCCGGAAGAAAATGTAAAAAAACTAAAAATAAAGAAAAAAATATTTCAAAAAGATTTGAGAGCGAGAGGATACAAGCAGGGGGAGGGGCAGAGGGAGAGATTCCTCAAGCAGGCTCCCCGTTGAGCGCAGACCGGGACCCAGGGCTTGATCTCAGGACCATGAGATCATGATCTGAACTGAAATAAAAAATTGGACACTCCACCAACTGAGCCACCCAGGTGTCACACCCTGAAATATTTTTAATATCATGAGAAAATCCTTAGTATGCTAACTGGGGATAGAAAGGGGGGATACAAGGCTCTATAAACAGTGACATTCTAATTATACAAGAAAAAGATCTTTTTATGCACACACTCCCATGAAGGAGGCAGCGGTAGGCATTACACGCATTAATTCATGTGTGGCACCCAGAACAATGACTGGCACAATTAAATGTTATCTCCTGTTACCAATCTTAAAAGTACAAGAGTAAACTAAGTGAGGCCTGAGCTGAGGCCTCCACTATGGGATGTGGGCCAGGCAAAAGGTAAAGCGGAACAGGAGAAAATGTTCCAAGCAAACAGGACAACCTTGGAATTTTCTACTTTTCCCCTATCCACCCTCAGGGATTTGATAATTATCTTAAAGGCAGAGCACTTTTTATTTTCAGACATGTGCTTGTGGGCTAGTTCACGGAGCATTAAGAATTACTATTAGTGTTGTGACATTAAACCATGTAAACTATCCTTTATGGGGGATTATCTTCTATTGCAAGCAAGTGAAATAATCCTTTGCCAATGTATAGAAAAATCAAAGAGGGAAACCCATCAAAATGTTGTTAGTTATCTTGGGGTTACAGGGATTTAAAAAATTGTTTACATTTCTCTTTGTTTTCTAAGTTTTCCACAATTAAGTACATTACATTACTACATTCAGAGATAAGTGCTGGAAAAATCACTAAAAACCACTACTCATAAAAAACCTTTGAGGTTTCCACCAAAAAAAAAAGAAAAAAAAAAAAAAAGCTCCCTTTGGTGGAACTACACTGCTGTTTAACATATGCCATACCAGACTAAAACTGCCTTGGGCTTATCTTTTAAGGACCTAAGCAACCTGCTGGAAAGACAAGGTCCTTGCCTTCAATTTGGCCAGACAGGATTTCATGCTGTCCTGTCACTGGAGTACTTTATAGAGAAAAGGTTAACATACCTCTCTTATCTTCCAGACCCATCATGCTAATTATCATGCATCTCTTCATTTTCAAATGACGTGTGTCAACATGCGTACACACAAGGACACGCTCTTCAGGGAACGAGTAAAAACTGAATCACAGGGCAGCAGACCTGCCCAAGGGGTAAGGGCATGGTTTTTAAAGTCGGACAGCATAGGTTCAAACTCCCTTCTGCAACTTTCTAGATGTGGAACTTAAAGTTACTTAAACTCTTGTGTCTGGGCTTCCTCATCTACAGAACGAGGGTAATAAAAGCAGCGCATAAGCGTGGTGCCTGGGATCTCAGTGCCCAGCACAGAATAGCTATCATTGTATCAGCTATAAAAACTGAAGCAAAGACAGGGAACGGATAACCTCCACATTACAGATCTGAAAATCATCTTTACGCCATCAAGTATCAAAATTACTATGTGCCAGACAGGGTGTACTTTTCACATGCTATCTCATTTAAATAGGTCAAGAATCCTATAAAGTTTTCTTTTTCGAGCTCCTGGAGACATATTCTGGGATGAAACAGTGTACAAAAATCATATTCTTAATTCACTTCTCTGAACTGCCACTAGTGAAACAGCAGCAAAAATTGTAACATGTTTTTTGGTGAATCTTAAAATCCAAGCTTTGTGAAGTCATGAGATTTTCTAGGTTGTAGGTCCATAGGGACTGTTAGCGCTTAAAAACACAAGTTTCTGTTTTTGTTTTCTCAGCGTTTGGCAGATTTGAGATCAAACCCCAGACTCTCAGTATTTTTAACTCGGTTTTACTTCAGTTTGGATTTGGAAACCTGATTTAATCCATGTTGGTGATGCCCTGACCTTCTCACTTAATGTGTCTCCTTCCAATAAAAACTATATCCTGAAACCATCTTTGCCACTTCAATCCCTCACTACTCCTATCACCTACTTAATGTTCCAGACACACTGGCCCACCCACTCCCTGCTTTCCTTGACTCACAGCATTATTCACTTGGAACTGACTCCTATCCAGCTCTACCAGCTTGCATCTTACCTTTCAGACCTGGCATGCAGCCTTCCCTACTACAGTCCCCGCATTTCTTATTCTTTGCTTGTCCCACTTAGTATATTTCATCTAGCATTATGTTCTATCTGTTCATAATCTCTCTTCTTTTAGAAGTCAGCGGCCTTATGCAGCACCTAGATCAATACTAAATTATCTGCCGAGAGAAGAAAAGTGTACCAGTGTCAAGTGAGCAGCAACAGGAGATTACTTTACCATCCCCCATTTTAACTAAAAAGATAAAAAAGGTCTCTTATTATATTTGTTTCTTTAAAACTGCTATCAAATCAGCATGAGAAAATTCTTCCAAATTAAGCTACAAAAACGAAAAGCCCAAAAAGAGTATAAAAAGATATAAAAGGGCACAGAAATGGTACTAAGAGTTATAAAATGATGGCAACACTTTTATATCTGTTACAGTAATTAAAATTAATGTAAAAAGCCATCTAGTCTGCTAGAATGAAAACAAGGTAATCCAGTTGTAGAATGAGGAAAATAATTTAAAAACAGAATTTCCATGAAGCACCTAAGGTCCAATTTGGCAAATGTAATCCATGAAAATAGCTCTAGGGAAGCCAGTGACAGAAAATAGGATGTTTTTATTAGTCTTGTAATTAAAACAAGTATGTAGTAAAAGGAAGTGACTAATAAAAACTCCCATCAGCATACAAACATTCCAAGTTTCTGTTTCCTATTCTCCAATATTTTCCTTTATAATAAAACTAGTTTCATTAGACATTCATTATCAAATGCCATTTAAAAAATACTGGCCTTTTTGTTGTTTTGTTAAAAAGTTCATTTTACTTCGCTTGTAACGTTTGAGTACTTCAGCCATGACCAGATAGCCGCTTGAGGTAGAATTTAAACATACTTTGAAAGTAAAACCCATCCTTAAACTAAAAATACTCAACCATCTTGAATTATAGATACACAGTTACTAGATCATTCTGATATTTCAGGGTACCTTCAAATAGACAGGTTTGGGTATCTTAAAATAAGAATGCCAAATCGGAAGAAAACACGTGAATAGAGGTAAGATGGTAAAATAATTTTACAAACATTTGGTGAAGCTATGTTTATAGTCAAACACTGGATGACACCAATTAAAGAAACTATTAAAATTCATTTACATATCATTAAATAAATGGGAGTCATACCTTCTACAACCTAAACAGATTAAATACACACACACACACACAGATTCATTATATACATATATGTAGTACGCTCTATTGCTGACTTCTTGTGGTTCCTGGAAAAGCCCAGAGTGTCTGAGACACAGCCACTGCTCTCCGTTTATGATGCGCTCTAGAAAAACTAAACAAGGAAAAGAGTAAAGAATTGATGAGCTTTCCCAAATTTCTAAATATACCAGCTCCAAGCGTCTCTGTAACTATTCGAAGATGGTTACAAAAAAAAAAAAAAAAAAAATCTGAATCAATAAGCGCCTCACCGGCCTGGGGATACTCCAACACAGTCTTGCAACCAATAGGAAAACTTTCCCTAAATCTGGATTCGTATTTCATCTCTTTATCACCAAACACAGAGCACAGACCAGTACTGTTAACGGTTACCCAAATGGCAAGCCTCCCAGTCAGAGTAGTCAGGACTTGGAAGCGAAGGCTGTTTCCGAAGGGCTTTAAGGGGTGAAGGGGCAGACAGTTTGGGGAAGGAGAGCGGGGGTCGCTTCTCCAAGTTCGATCCCGAACACGTCCGTGTGGGGGGTTGAACGTGGGAAGCAGCAGCCCATCTACCACGAACGCGAGGTGGAAACGGGAGTGCGCGCGAGGCTGCGGGCTGAGGGGCGCGGGAGCGACGGGGACGCCGGAGGGCTTTCCGCGGGGGTCGGAACGAAAGGCTCATGGCTGGGGCCGGATCCCAGGTGCGGGAAGACGCCTCACCCCGCGAGCGCGCGGCGCCCGGAGCCGCAGGCGCAGCGCTGTGGGTCCGTTTCCGTGCGGAGCGCCCGGGCTCGCCTCCATCTTCGGCGGCCGTGCCCCGGGGCGGGCGGGAGTGCACCGCTGCCCTAGGCCGCGGGGCCCGGGTCGCCGGCCTCCCCTAGCCCGAGAGCCCGGCGAGGACGGCTCTGCCCGCGGCCACGGCGAGCCGGGCTCTCCGCTCGGCCCCACCCGAGCCCCAGGAGCCGCGGGCGCTCGGGCTCCCCTCCTTCGACCTCCGGGGGAGGGGGGGACCCCCCGACCCGCCCCGGGCCTGGAGCTCGCCCTGCGCCGCCGCTCCGGTCCGCCGGCCTCTCCGCCCGGCGCTCGGGCGCGGCCTCCCGGCCCCGCCGTCCTTCCCCTCCTCCCGCGGCTCCCTCAGGGCGCCCCCCCCACCCCGCTCCGCGGTCGCAGCCAGCCTCCCTCCCAGCCCCCGCCGCCCGAGGGACAAACCTGGGGGCCGCTACTCGGCATGGCCGACCCCGCGAGGAAGCGGCGAGCGGCCGCAGCGACAGCGGCCGGCCCGGCCCTCCCCGCGCGGCGCCGCGCCCGCCCGCGCGCCCTCCCTCCCTGCGGGCCACGGCCCCGGCGCCCCCTCCCCCGGCTTGCACAACTCGCGCCCCGGCCGCGCGCGCACACGGAATTGTTGCTCAACCTACTTGCGGTCTCTTCTGAGCGGCCATCACAACATGCCCTGGGAGCCGGGGCGGCCCCGGGGCCCTGCGGCGGGCGGCCGCCTCTCGCCTCCGCCCTGGGCCGCCGCGGCCGCCGCTAGGGCGCGGGGCGAGCGGGAGGCTCCCCCATGCCTGCCCGCCCGCCCGCCGCGGCCTCGGCTCGCCCGCCGCCCGCGCAGCTGCTCCGCGGGCGAGCGCGAACCCGGCACTCCCGCCTGCCGCCTCGCTCCTCGGCCGCCCGCCCGCCCGCAGCCGCAGCCGCTGCGCCGCTTCCTCCTCCTCTTCCCTCTTTCCCTTCTCCTCCTTCGCCTCCTCTGGAGCCGAGGTTGGCAAACCAGCACCTGCTGCTGGAGATCACCGAGAACTGAAACAGGAAACCCCGAGCCAAGGGGAAAACCCGGGAGGCGTGGAGAGGGGTGAGGGGAGCCGCTGGAACCTGTCGGGCTCCACCGCGGCTCCCGCGCCTCCTCCCCTCGCACCCCTTCCCCGGCCCGGGGGCGGGGGTGGGGGTGGGGAGGGGGTCCCCGGCCTCCGGTCCCGGCTCCCCCAGCCCCGTCCAGGAGGGCGCCTTTCCGCTCGGCAACACCTCGTCCTCCCAGCAAGAACGGCGGACCATTCCCCGGCCAGTCCAGGGAACCGAGAAGGTGCCTGCTTAGGGCGAGTTTCCCGCGCCTGGTTGCTTATTATCCACATTCTGTAGTGAGGAAAAAAACCACACCCGCATTAGCAAGACCAATAAGGCAACTTACACGAATGAAGCTGTTGGGATTTCACCCAGGGGAAGGACTTCTTTCGGCAAGAAAACTGGCCTTATTGGAAATGGCAACATGTCAAAATCGAGGTTAAGCCCAGGATAAATCCAGATCTCTTTCTAGAGGTTGGGAGGAGACAGCCCTCTGCACTGAGTTGCAAGTGTGAAAAGCAATGAGAGAAGAGAGCCCTTTTTTTTCTCCCTTCTGTCAATTGTCCAACACCTGGTACCATTTAGGTGAACATCTCAGTAATGCTCAAGTAATCGTATTCACCTGCCTGTGGACTTCTCACCAGGGGCTTCACTCCTAGCCTTGGGCAGGATGCATCTGCTCGCGGAGTGAAACGAAAGGGAATTTAGGTGGTTTGTGCCCTAGCATGTGCCACAGACTAGGTAGCCTGCTTTAAATGCATTATCTCATTTATGTGTCACCACAGCCATGTGAGCTAGGTGTTATAATCCCCTTTATCCCGCAGCAAATTGAGGCTAGAAAAATTTGCTGAAATGACACAGTTCGAATATGAAGAATAGAGGTCTGTGTGCATCCAAAATACATACTTGTCTCGCTGCACCAGAGTTCAGGCCTTCGATGGCACTTTTCACCTTTAATACAATTATTTCTTGTCTCTGCATTGTTTTCAATAGCGCATATATGGGTGAAGCCTGGATCTGTTGAATTTGCATGGGCTACTTAATGGTAGTGAGGTCCATAATGCTTACTGGGGCTAAAGCTTTATAATTTCCAGCTGTCTAAAAAAATTAAAAAAAAAAAAGTCTGCCTTTATGGCTCAGTTGAGCAGCACAGATGTCTCCACTTCTTTGACCAGTATTTGCAGCCCTTTTGCTATAGATGAGGGGGTCCTAGCTGTGAGCATCCTGCTGGCTGGATGGTGCTGGCTGATGCCCATGGGCATTCTCATGCTGCAAGATGAAGGGGTGCATTCGCTGAGCCTGCTTTCCACTTTAGCAGGCCAGGCTTGGGCCCTGTTAAGTGAACTAGCAGCCTGGTAGGTTTCCTTGGGGGCTCTGAGAGCTCTCTGGGCCACTCTTCGGGTATCCCCTTTAAGACCTTTAGTATGTCTGGCAACCTGCTCTCTGCAGCCAGGTCAGTTTCGATTGGCAGGAAGGGAGGGATGCTCTGGGAAATCAACCCTTGTTCACTGAGCCAAACCCTCAGAACTCTCTTGAGCAGTAGTAGGGAGTGGCAGGAACCTAAAAAGAGTCTGGCTGGGTGACAATAAGTGACAGCATCTTTGGCATGATTTTAGTGATGCCAGGAGTTCCCCTAGTCCACACTAGATCACCCACACAGTCTACCTTAGTTCCCTCGTTGACTCAACTGAATTCCATTCGGTATTGATTAAGTGTGGTTACAGAGCAAGCCACTAGATTAGGTACTTTGGAGCTAGGAGACATGAATAATTATTGTAATTGCCAACATTTTGTGAATGCTTACCATTCCAAGCACTTGGCATGTGCTCTTTCATCTAATGCCCACAAAACCCCTGCAAAGGATTGAATAACTATTACTATTTCCATTTCACAGATGAGAAAACGCAGACCAAGATTACAGCCAGTTAAGTAACAGTGCAAGGATGAGAACACAGTCTTGCTCTGGCATCAGGACCCATTATGTGAACACGGTCCCGTAACTGCCCTTAGTTACCTTACTGTGTAGTTGGGGAGAGAAAAACATACAAAAGTCCAAAGGAAACTAAGAAGACAAGAGAACTGAAGAGAGTTAAATATGTGCCATGGGTAATAAAGGCAATGAAGTTTCGGAGGACAGAAGAGTTGCCTTAAGTGGTGGGGAAGATGGCACAGATGACTGTGGGCTTCAAAAAGAACCAAAAAATGAAGCTGGATAATGAAGAGGAATAGTATTTTGACAGAGAGGATAGGGAAGGTCATATCAATGGAACAGCCTAAATAAAGACGGAGTGCCAGGAAAATGTGGAAAATAGGGATCAGGGACAGGTAGGACCAAATCACACAGAGACCTGCAAATGGGAAGGGAGAGACAGAGCGACTGAGAGAGAACCGGAGAGCAAGCTCAGCGTGGCATGTATACAGTGGGGAATTGTGAAGGGTTTTGAATGCAGGGTGACATGGAGCACATCCTATTTTAGGAAAATAAATATGGTGATGGTTACTGGATGGTTTTGCAAGGGGAAGGACTGGAACAGGGAAACGAGTCTGACGTCCAATATGGCAGAACAGACGTGAACTACTGAAGTAAATAGCGAGGGAGGAGAGGAGGGGACAGTTTAGTGAGACATAATGATCTGAAAAGTACCGAGTGATTGCATACACTTGACGAAGATGGACTTAAGAAAGGGGAAAAGTCCAAAATAACTTCGCAAGTGTGAATATGAAACCTATAGTAATGCTGACTGGAAAAAAAGGGGAAGTTTAGGGCTAGAGGAACTACTTTTTTGAACAAATGTTTAGAATAGTTTGGTTTTAGGCATGTTTTTGTGGTAACAGTGGGATAATCATGTGGAAATGTTTGATAGTATTATCTAGAAAAGACAAAGAGTTGGGTAAATGAGACTTTTATGTTATTGAGAGGGTATGAAAACTTTAAATGCTCACTGTTATAATAATAACTAAGTGTGGTTGTTCATCTTAAGTAAACCAGAATTGAAAGAAAATCTCACAAAAATAAAATGCTTCTACGACTCTGAGACCAACAAGCATTAGGGAAATCATCTTTTCTTGACTCCAAGTTTTACTTACTTAAAAGGAAAAGAGAATAAATAGGAAAGAAATTCCAAGGAGTTCAGAGAACGCAAGACTGATGAGAGAAAACTTTGAGATCATTTTCATCTGCTCCCACTTTTCATTTTGCAGGTGGTGAAACTGAGGAACAAAGGCTGCATGTCTGACAAGAAAACTTCAAAATAGGCATTGGGCAAATACGGCACATTTGCTGTGACCAATTCTGGAGAGACAGTCGATCTGTATTTTACTTATAAAATCAAGGCTGGACCTTGAAGTGTGACTCTGAATTGCACATAATTAGAGAATTTGAGTGGTTGTGGCTTCATAGTAGGCAAAGCCCTGGAACAGCCTCACTAGTTAAAAGCAAATGCTTTGGAAAGAACAGATTGGGGCTGGGGGCAGGGGAGGGGGTGAGGGGGTCAGGGGTCGGGGGAGAGTGGAGAGAATGATTGCAAGAGCAGCACTTCTTTTTAATCTATAGCTTCCAGGTAGACTGCTCCACACCTACATTCACATTTGAACCTCAAAAGACCAGAGTTTCGGACGGCCATCCCATCCCACCTGGATGCCTCAGCCGGCACCTTCCAATGGCCACCCACCTTCTCTAAGACCTCCGGACACCTCAAAAATGATGATGCATAAGTCACCCTCAGATTCAAAAGTGGCACACCCTCGTGGCAACGGCTTCTATTCTACCCAGAGCTCTCGTAGCGCTGTCCTTGTGTGTTTCCTCATTGAAAATGTGTGTACCCAGAGGACACACTTGAGGACGAGAGAGAACTATTTCCCCTGCCTCCGCCATTTCTCCCAAAACACTTACCTTAGTTGAGACAAAGTCAAGCGCCCCTTCCGTGGGCTTCATCGCCAGCTCTTTGGCCAGCACTGGATTTTCTTCAGTCGCCGAGCTTCACGCCCGGAGCCAGATGACTATTGTGATTTCTCATTCAGTGTCTTTTATGCCTTCCAGAGGAGTCTTGGTTAATTCCAACCATCTAGGAAATTCAAGTTTTCTGAAGAGCAGGACCCTACACAACCATTTCCTAAGCCCATGACCTGCATAAGACAGACATGGAGGGATAAAACACATTCTTGCCCATGTCCTTCAGCCACGGCTTAGAGCTGCTTTTGAACGCTGAGTTCACAGAGAAAGGAAACTAGGGGACATGAGATATGTGCTCTTGGCCAATCCCAGGACTGCTTCCTTTTGATGAGTTAACCACAAGATTCCATATTAGCAGCATGACTCTCTTTCCCCCTAGCATTTGTCGGAGGCCACCAGAGAGCAGAACAGCAAGGTTTTCAATCTGCTGTGTCATACAGTCATGCGCTTGGTTTTCTACCTGAAACAGACAGCGTGGCTGCCCTCATTTACTACATTGGGCCAACATAGGAATTTTGAGAATGATGAACACTTAGTGTTGAATTTTAAAATGTTCCTAAGGTGTTGCTTGGCTATTTTGACAAGGGCCATATGTTTCCCAGCAGCTCACCTCACTCAGAAGTGTAAATGTTGGTTTTTTTTTTTTAAACATGGAATTTCAAGTGCACCAAAAACATCCTCATCACCTCTGCGAGCAACTGTTGTTTTAAAAGGAAATCAGTATACAGAATTACAAATGCACACCACTGAGCTAGCTGGAGAGGGAATTATGGAATTTTCAGGTTAGAGTGCATCCTATGTGAAAAGGCACTGTCAGGAGAATATTAATTGCAGCATTATTTGCAAAGGCAAAAAAAAAAAAAAGAAGAAGAAGGAATAAGCCTAAATATCTCTTAATCGGAAACTACAGAAATTGCAATATCTGCATACATTAGAATATCATTCACCTATTAAAGAGAGTGAAGTGGCTTTATGTTTATGGAATTGTTTTGGAAGAAGTCAGGTAAATACCAGTGAATCTAGTATGCTACCAGCTGTGTGAAAGACAAAGAAGATCTCTGCATGGGCTTGAATGTGCCCTGCATTATGTCCAGAAGGACACACAAGATACTGGTAATGCTCATTGTCCTGGGCAGGTGGACTGGATGATTATCAGGAAGGAAGAGTGCAAAAGAGGGTCCCTTTTTGTTCCATAGCCATTTACAGCTTTTGAATTTTATTTATTTATTTTTTAAGATTTTCTTTGTAAGCAAGCTCCACACCAGATGTGGGGCTTGAACCCACAACCCTGAGATCAAGAATCATACAATCTACTGCCTGAGCCAGCCAGGTGCCCCAGCTTTTCAACTTTTAAATTGGGTGCTTGATCATCATCACTAGCCATCAGGGAGATTCAAATTAAAACCACATTGAGATACCACCTCACACCAGTTAGAATGGCCAAAATGAGCAAGACAGGAAACAACATGTGTTGGAGAGGATGTGGAGAAAGGGGAACCCTCTCACACTGTTGGCGGGAATGCAAGTTGGTGCAGCCACTTTGGAGAACAGTGTGGAGATTCCTCAAGAAATTAAAAATAGAGCTTCCCTATGACCCTGCAATTGCACTACTGGGTATTTACCGCAAAGATACAGATGTAGTGAAAAGAAGGGCCATCTGTACCCCAATGTTTATAGCAGCAATGGCCACGGTCACCAAACTGTGGAAAGAATCAAGATGCCCTTCAACGGACAAATGGATAAGGAAGATGTGGTCCATATACACTATGGAGTATGATGCCTCCATCAGAAAGGATGAATACCCAACTTTTGTAGCAACATGGACGGGACTGGAAGAGATTATGTTGAGTGAAATAAGTCAAGCAGAGAGAGTCAATTATCATATGGTTTCACTTATTTGCGGAGCATAACAAATAACATGGAGGACATGGGGAGATGGAGAGGAGAAGGGAGTTGAGGGAAACTGGGGGGGAGATGAACCATGAGAGACTATGGACTCTGAAAAACAACCTGAGGGTTTTGAAGGGGCGGGGAGTGGGAGGTCGGGGGAGCCAGGTGGTGGGTATTAAGGAGGGCACGTATTGCATGGAGCACTGGGTGTGGTGCAAAAACTATGAATTCTGTTAGGCTGAAAAGAAAAAAAATTGGGTGCTTGAATTACTTATTCAAAAACATATTTTTAAAGTCCACGGTTACTGGTGACTCGTATGACTATCCACCCCTTCCTATTTGATATTATACATAAGCAGATACTATTTTTGGAAATGGTACCATGGCCACAAGGAAGAGGAAGTTGCAGGAGTCCTGTGAGTTGCACATGTGCAACTCTGGGGCTTCCCAGGCAAGGGAAAGATACCTAGGTTCACGTGGAAGGAGCGGTCCCCACACTGCTAAAGGATTCCCAGCCAACAGCAGCTAGGGATTAGTCAGTGTTTTTACAACTTCCTTGCCAAAGGCTCCAAGCTCAGCTTCTGTGAGGATTTCTGATGGGACCACTTTACCTAGAGGGAGCGTACCGGAAAGTTCTCACGAGCAGATACGGGACAGGTTCGAGTGGGCTGCTGGCCTCACAGAAAGTCAGCAGGAGGCAGGGGGCTGATAACACCCATCACTGAGAATTAGGTTTCTTTGTTTTATCGTGTTTTCCCACATCAGAATGTCAGCGCTAGGGAAGCAGGTGCTCTGCCCTGTTCCCTGGGGCACCCGCAGTTGCTCGTTGCCCAGCGTGTAGCAAGCACTGGGGTTGGCTACATCCTGGGGACCATGGCAGCCCATGACTCTCCAGCCTGTGGCTGCCTGTTAACCCACTAATCTGTTAGAAGGCAGTAACGACTTGGCCAGGGGAACCAGGTTCGGGCCTCCAGTCTCTAAGAGCATGGGCCAAGCAGAGTTCAGATCTCAGAAGAAGTGGGGAGTTAGAAAAATGCTTAGAAGGACAAGGCAAGGAGCATAACAAGGTAGGAGCTGGGTTTCAAATAATAATAATAAAAATAAAGGGAAAAAAGAAAAACAACCACGCACAAACAAATTAAAACAAGACAGTTGCCCCAAACAAACAGCTAAGAGCATAACAATAAAGGAGAAGGCCTAGCCCCGTAATTGGGCCTGCAGTCTGCCAGAAGGACAGGCTTCTCAGCACAGCACATTTGCTGCTGAGCCACTGTACCGCGGGAGCTGGGAGATTGGGGTGGGAAAGGCACCTTGATGTAGGGTCTAGGCTGGCTTCCGAGTCTAGGAGAGGGGACAGGTAAGTGAGCTTCATGGCTAAGGGCAGAGGGATGCAGGAAAAAGGGCCAGCCCACATGTTCTAGGTATTTACTTCTAACCTTCAGAGTGGAAGTCCAGGGGAAATTTCCACTGCCAGCTACTTCTGCCTGAATGTAGACATCCCTCGGGATCTTCAGTCCAAGAGCACCCGGGAGCCAGAAATGAAGGGTCCAGCTAGGTGGAGAACCTTAAGCACATCACCAGTCCCCTAAGTGAGTGCCTCAGGGCTAGGACGGAGGCTAAGAGACAACTATAAAGCAGCTATCTGATTTTGGTTTTTTGGGGTTTGGGGTTTTACTGATTTTGGTAGGTCACAGATTGCCATCAGGACTTTGGTGGACGTGAGTTCTGACCATAGAGAAACTCTTCCGTCTTCTCTCTTACCCAGCCTGTGGTCCGTCCAGACCACACAGATTTAATCTGGGTAGGCAGAGGTGGAGTCAGACTGGACCTTGGCTTAGAGATCGGCCACTTACTGACTCCTGTGTCTCATGGCCCTTCATTTGGGTCAAAATATTTACCTTATGGTGGCTCAGTTGGTTAAGTGTCTCCTTCAGCTCACGTCATGATCTCGGGGTCCCAATGGGTTCCCCGCTCAGTGGGGAATCTGCTTCTCCCTCTCCTTCTGCTCCTTCCCCCTGCTCGTGCATGCTCTCTCTCAAATAAATAAAATCTTTTAAAAAAAATTACCTTATTTGAAACAACATCACCATTCCCCTGAAATGTTTCTCTCGATTTTGAGTTTTATTCACAGAATCCTGGTTTACTGAGAAGGGCTAGGCCTTCTGGGTCATCTTTACAAGCATCTGTTTTAAAAAGTGAGCATTATCTGTCTTTGGCAGTCTCTGTTTTTTAATGGAGAACTTGCTAGAGGAATTCAGGAATGTATTCTATTTTGGATAGCTGCACGAGGCACTTAAAACGTTCAGTAAACTTTGGCAAGGACAAAGTCTTTTACTAGAAGACACTGTCCTGATGAAATGTCACCACTTTCTGTGTTTACTTTGCTAAAATATGTTTGTAAGAAATTTTAGAGTTCTGTAGGATCGGGTCCATACAATAATTTGTATTGTCTTGGTGGTCAATTCTTTATATACAAAAGCAGGGGCTGGCTTTTTCCAAGGCTCCTTTATAACATATGTAGTTGGCCGTTGGGTAAATTGAGGGTCAAGTACTTCAACTTCATGAATCTTGAACAAGCGTTAATGGAAGTGGTTTTCTCTGGCTTTAACGTCTACTCCCTTGTAATATTCTAATGTATTATTTTAAATAATCTCAAGAATACACGTTCATGGTAGAAAGTGCTTAGGCCATGTAAAAAATATAAGGTTTCAAAAATACAAATAATCTCTTATCCTATCACCCAGAGATAACACTTACAATTGAAATTTTATAATTCTATATCTATATTCCACTGCCTTTATTGATTTAATTAAATCAAATATGTTGTTTGTTGAGTTCTAGCACTGGACTTTGGATCATTTAAAAAAAGAAAGACACGGCCCATATCCTAAATAAACCAAAATTTTAAAGGAAAGATAAGGCACACATTTGAAAAAAAGAAATCCAGAGAAAACACTAGACTAAATATAATCAAATGTTAAACTTGCCTGAATTAGGGACTCATTCAAAGAGCTGTGATCCCCAGGATGCAGATCTCAAAACAATTCTCTGTCTGCCTTAGGGATTCATTCATTGAACAAGTGCTTCTTGGGCACCTGTTGTGTTCTGGGTCCTGCTGGGATGTCCCTCTACTTCCTAAAGCAGACTTGGAGAATTCCTAAGCTGAAGGCCGTTGCTGCTTCCTTCAGTCCTTTCTGTACCCTGGCAACCCCCTGTCTCCTCCCACTCTCCCCTGCCCATTCTCCACCTGCCACACTGGCCTTCTAACACTCTTTCCCAAATATCCACAAGTCTTGCTCCTTAATGTCCTTCGGATTTCTGCTCAAATGTCACCTCATTGGAGAAGCTACCTCTCAGCACACTGTCAGGGGGTTCTTCACACGGAGCCCCCCTGCATACACGCTCTGGTCACTCTCCATCCCCCGGCCCTGCCTTTTTTTTTTTTTTTTTAGCACTTCTAATCACCTGAGATAGATATGGATACAGACAGATGCGGATATAGATCGATAAGACACCAGAGATATGTCCACATAGAGATGCAGATCTCTACTTCTAGATTGCATACATACATGTCTAAATGGAAATTTGTTTATCTGAAGACAAAAACTCTGGAAAGTTTACTTGAATAAGGTAAAAGGAGAACAGACATGACCTCACTATAGAGATATACGCTAGAATCCCAGACAGAAGGTAGATATGTAGATGAGGCTTTCTTCAGAAGTCTCTAAATGGGCACAAACATGAGACAAAGGAAGGAAAGAAGCCTTAGCTACTCAAGTATCTGTCGCACATCATAATTAGGCAGAAGCCGATTATCTAATTGAGTGTAATTTATATCACAAGCTCTGTTTTCCCTTGGTTTCTGTGGTACTTGCTTCCCTCCTACCTTTTCTGTCTACTCCTACAAAGAATTCCTCTCTGACCTAGTAGATTTTAGCTCCACACACGCCCTGGGTTTTCTCACCCGGTCCTAACCCTATGTTCGGATGATGGTCAAATCCGTCTCTGTAGCACGTAATACCCAGCATCAAGTAGGTGCACAATAAAAGCACCTTTGTTGATTCAAAAATGAATAAATGGCCTCTTTGGGGGCTCTTCCGATGTCAGCCCTGGTTATAGGTGCTGGAAATTTTCCTGCTCCAACAGAGATTAGATTTAAAAATACACAATTACACAAGGAAATGAAAGGTACAAATAAGTGAACAAAATAATTTCACATACTAGTCAGTGCTCTGGAGAAATTGGAGTGGAGTAGAAGCAGGACTGCAGTGGCTGAGGGCTGTGATAAGGGGAACCTTCTTTTCAACTGCACCTGAGCTGAAATGATGCAGCTCGTGCGGAGAGCCAGCCCGTGCGGAGAACATTCCAGATGGAGCCCATAGCAAGTGCAGGAGGCCTGAGGCAAGATGAGCTGCGTGGGCAGAGGGAGAGAGTGAGGAGTTGGCAGTGGGAGCGGAGGCTGCCCCGGTAGACGGCCCCTTGCTCTCCAGTTCGCCCCGGACCGCATGTCTTCCCTGTACCTTAGCCCTGGCCTCTTCTCTGGCTGCCACACCTGCCTGGCTCTTGTAGGAGTTGAGTCTGTCGCCCTTCCTCACTCTGGGCAAACGGCCTTGCCAGGTACAGAAGGTTCCGCGCTGTGGTTTGTTCCCGGGCCTCTGTGCAGAGTGCTCTCTCCGACGGCAACAGCTTTCCCCTGATACTTCGTGAACAAAGCTTCCGCACAGCAATTCATTTCATCTTAGAAAGTCTCCTTTGCTCTCGTCTACCTGGGTGACCTGTCTTTTCTCTATTCTCCCAGAGTCCCGTGTGATAACCAAGGCACACAGAAGCTGAGTAATTTCCCCCCAGTGATGGGCCAGAACCAGGATTTGAACCCAGGCTCTCAGCCATGGTGCCCTGGGCCCTGCCTCGTAAGGCTGTTAGGAGAACTGCATGGGATGAACATAGGGCCCGGCCTTTGGCAAATACTCATGCAATGTCAGCTCTAAATACAGACACAATGTCTGCCTCTGGGAGGCTTGTGGTCAAACGATGCAGCTAGAAATCTAGCAAATGTATGAATAAGTTGGAGAAGACACTTTGAATACCGAGAAGGACATTGACCGTCGTTTCAAATGCTTCTCTCATTTGCAGTCTTTTCTATAAGGTCCTCCGCCCACTCGATAATCATGATGGTGACGCTCTTTGAAAAAGAAAATATTAAAAGGGGAGCAGGTCTTGCGGAAAAGTCAGAAAGTTCAGTGTTAGACACGGTGAACTTGACTTCTGGAAGGGCTTCTGGAACATCTAATCAGAGGGGACCATTAGGCTGGACAAATGGCTTCATAATTCACTGTTACTTGGGCATCACCCCTAACCCTTCCCCTCCCTCCCTTCCACCTCTAATTCAGCAGTCAGGCCTGGTTGGTTCCACTTTCAAAATATATGTTACTCTGCCCTCTTTTCTCCTCCAGCACCCCCCTGCTCCAAACCACTACCACCTCTCTGTGCATTGCATTATTCCCCTGTAAAATGGAGATATGAATACTGTTTCCCTTGTGGGGCTGCTGTGAGCCTTAAATAGGATAATTTCTCTGAAGAACTCGAAATGCTGCCCAGCACACAGAGGAAGCACAGACCAAACAGGAGAGAGAGGCCCAAGCCTGGGTGGGCCAAGGAATCTACAGCACAAAATTTCTAAAACAAAAGTAGTTATCAGGGATTAAGATTGGGAACTTCCAAACACGTGATGCCCCGTTCTATTAGGACATGTGTACGTGGAAGTGGTAAAATAGAAAGTTGAACAAGTTTGTTCCAGGCAATCAGTTCATGAATAGTATTCACAACTATCTACAGAAGGGATGAGTCAATTAGGGTCTCCTGGTTAGAGGGAATGAGAATGAGCTAGGAACAGGTTGATTCAGGTCATCTCTGCTGAGTCAAAACCAGCCTGCGGATCGGCTTCCTTTGCGGTCAGCTGACCGCTGCTGGCCCGGCGGTAGAAGCCAGAGAGGGGGATGGCCCGGGTTTGCCCTGGCAGCAGGGGTCAGGACGGAGCAAGTTCCTTTGGAAGTGGCTCTGGGCCAGGCATGTGCTGACAGTGGAGAGACAGAACCACACTGAGGAAGAGAACAAGGTTTGGGGTCTCAGAGTCTCAGAAATCCGGTCCCACTTTGAACCAGCTCTGTGCTCTGGCCAAGTCAGTCAATTTCTCTCATGCTAACCTTCTCCTTTGTTAAGTGGATGTGCTTATAATTCCAGAGATGTTTGCTTTGGAAAGCTGTGTGTGAACTGTAACCATCTTGGGTCACCCAGGTCCCCACTCACCTTTTTGCTTAGTAGAAGACATGGTTTTGTTTATTTTTTAAAAAAAGATTTTACGTATTTATTTGAGAGAGAGACAGAGCCGGCAGGAGGAGGGGCAGAGGGAGAGGAAGAAGCAGACTCCTCCCTGAGCGCAGGGCCCTACACGGGACTCGATCTCAGGACCCTGAAATCATGACCTGAGCTGAAGTCCGATGCTTAACCGACTCAGCCACCCAGGCGCCCTGGTAGGAGATACGGTTTTAATCGAATTGTTAAGTTCCTTGCTAAAAACTTTGTTAAGATACCATTTACAGCGGCACAACTCTCTGGGGGTGGGACAAAGCTATAATTCCTACAAAAGATTTTTCTCTTCTTTCAAAGGTGCAGGAAGAAGAAATTCCTTAACGCTAACGAGGGATAGTGTGGCAAACTCCAGTCAGGACAGTCTACACGAGCACAGTTTCCTGCCATTCGCCTCCCAAGATGCAGGAGGACATGGGGTGGAAGGGCTAGTCAAGCCTCCCCTTCAAAGAAGCAGACTAACAAGCTCTGAGGAGAAAGGGGAAAGAGAAAGGGTAAAATGAGGGAAAGCCCAACCGAACAAGAACGTTCACCTCGGATTTCAAAGCTCTTCTCAGTGCATGGGAATGACTCCCAGTCAGGCACTCTTGGAGGGGCCGCTCAGGGTGGAGGGAAACAGGCTGGAAGCCGAAGCATGGGTGTGAGGGCTCCTAGGACGGGTGAGAGGGAACATGACCCATGACAATACACAGTCATTACCACCTGGAAGGCACCTTCTGGAGTGCAGAGTGAGAACGCCCCAGGCTGGCAGCAGGTGTGTTCCCGAGGCTGCCAGCTGCCTAGTGGTGCTTGTGCTTCTTTGTTTTCTTCTCTCTCAATCTAGAAGAATGTTGCTGCTGCTTCTTCTCAAACTACAAGATATAGCTGGAGGAATGTGTTCAATATTTTAAAAAGGAAGTACAATGAAATAGCCAGGAGTTTGGTCTTCTGTGATAGAATTTATTAGAGAAGATTTGGTGTCTGACATAATTTCTAGTTGGGCTTGAAAACCAGGTGTGGAGGCTGCAGAGCCAGGCGCTATGCCCAACACCACACTGCGGAAGGGTTCCAGGAGGGTAGCGATGTCTCTGTTGATGGGTACAGACCCCACAGCTTGTCCCACCACCCCAATTTAGGCACTAGAAAGGGCCACTGGAATGGCTGTGCTTCTGGAAAACAAAATGCAGCTTCTGGCTCTGCTATTATTTTTGGCAGAATGAACTCTATGAGGTCTCTCTTTCCTTGGACCCTAGTGGCTGGTTGGCACTCTGACATGAGTCCCTCTAGTCAAAGTTTAGACCATGTGCCGGTGCTCCAGCTGCAAAGGAGGCTGGGCGGGCCTGTGCCTGGAATGTTTGGCTTCAGCAGTGAGAGTTGGGCTCTGGCTCTTAAGGTTTTTCAAGCCCAGCAAAGAGCTTTAGAGGCTGGTGGGCCACAAACATCAAAACTGTGTAAGAGGTGTGTCTTCTGAGAATGCTTGATTTTGTTGACCAAACCCCTGGTTTAGTTAATACAAGATATTTTAGCTTACAACTCCCAATCTTCAAGACATCTCCTTCGAGCCCTCAGGTCCTTGTTGGCAACCCGTGAGAAGCCCCCAAGAAAGTGAAAGTAATACTGATTCATCCCTTTGACCGATGTAATCTTTTTCCCTGTGGCATAGCAAGCGAATAGTTTTTTACTTCAAAATTGTGAACATTTACTAGCATTGCCCTTGAGATGTGGCTTTTTTGTTGCACAAAGATAATTGTTAATATACTGAATAAATGATCATCCGTAAACATAGTGAATAGGTTGAAGGAAAGCTTTCGTGTTATATTTTTGTGTGTAAGGTATGCACCACCAGCTGCTGCTGCTGATAATAATAATAATAATAATAACAATAATAATAAAGAAAAGAGGAGCACATTAAATATTTGATATATGCTTAGATTTTTTTTTTTTAAATTTCTACCCAGACCTCTGATGGTATTTACATGCAGGAGGAAGCTTCAATCTCTCTCCGTCACCAGTGGAGTATTTTGTGATCCAACATCTAGGCTGTAAATAGTAAGCTCGCTTCTTTTTCTTTTTCTTTAAAGATTTTATTTATTTATTTGACAGACAGAGATCACAAGTAGGCAGAGAGGCAGGCAGCGAGAGAGAGGGGGGGAAGCAGGCTCCCTGCTGAGCAGAGAGCCCAATGCGGGGCTCGATCCCAGGACCCATAGATCATGACCTGAGCCGAAGGCAGAGGCTCAACCCACTGAGCCACCCAGGTGCCCCGATAAGCTCACTTATTAATGGTATCTAATAGTTATTTCACAATCGATTAGCAATGCCAATCCGGACACAGATGCGTGCCGCAGCTTAACATTTCTATACCCGTGGCCGCTGTGCATCCTCTGTCAACTCTCAGAGTAGCTAATTTGGAAGGAAGGCAGTTGATAAGCCAGATGGGAATTCGATTGTCCTCAAAAGCCGGGGCGATTTCTGTCCATATGTTTTTGGTTGTTCCATAGTGAGACCATATTTTCCCAAGTGATGTTAATGAAGGGCTGAGTGGCCTTTCGTTGGTGCTTACTCAGTCTCTGTGTTTCCTGTGACTCATTATTGTTTTCCAGCGAGATGCTGTGGGCAGCCTCGCTCTCAGTGTGTCATTTTCATTCATTTGGAAACTAAAGAGCTGTGCATTGCACCACGTCCTTAATGTCAGCAAAGCCAGCTCTGTTGGATTAAAATGCAAGATGTGTTTGCAGCTGGTGCAGAGTGCGGGAGGCTCCCTCTCAGCCGAGCAGCCGTGCTGAGCGTGTTAGAGGCCCCTTCAGAAGGGATCGAGGGCTGGGTGTCCACGGCTGGTAACATCTCAAGGCCAGCCACGGCAAGAAAGCTGCCTTTATTCTGTGCCTGGGGAGTACACAATGTGGCATGTAAGGGAGGCGTGGGCTGGGAGAACTTGTTATCAAAGGGTGACATGATATTTACCCCTAAGATCCCTTTGGGATGGGCACCTTTCGAGAGAGGTGAATGAGTGGCTACATACAAAGCACTTAGAAAAATGCTTAGTTAAGCTATTCATACACGTTATCTCACTTAATCTTGACAACAGCTCTAATCAGATGAGAAAACTAGGTCCAGAGATGTTAAGTAACTTCTCCAAAGTCACACAGCTCCGCTAATGGTTTGGAAAATTCAAACTCGGTTCTGCCTCACATCCAGAACTCGTAACCTTCACCAATTAACTCAAATTCAACATCTAGAATTATATTCTGTTGGTAATAGGTGGCGGGGGTGGGGAGGGCTGTAGTTCACATGGGAGGAAAAAGTGTGAATGAAAGAGAACTGCCCTACTGTGACACTCAGGGGAAGAAAGCAACCCTCGCTAACGATGGGACGTTCCAGAATGGAGTCCCTGGAGCGATGGCCAGAAGCTGCCGAAAGCTCTGATGAGGGATTCTGTTGACTGTCACGTTCTCCAGCGAATTTTACATTTCCCCCAATCACTTCACTACATAAACAAACCCACAGGTGTGGGGAAACAGAGTGTGAGATAATCGAGAAAGGAAACGAAGAATTTAAAAAGTCAAGACAGGCCAACCCCGGGGGGGTGGGTCATAATAGTCACGGTGTCCCAGTAGGTGTCCATGAAACGCCTGACGCGGGAGAGAACGGAGAGACTGGCCCAGAATGTTGGAGGTGCAGAGCACAGGTGACATGAGAAGAGAATTAAGGTCTTTCTGACCATAACAACAACAAAATGTATGCGTGTATAATTTTAGCAGATGTTTTGAAAAAAAAATCTGGATCCTTCCTAGAAGAGTTGAATAAAGCAGGAATTATTGCGGTGCATTTGAGGAGGACGGCCCCAGGCAGCTCGTGCTTGCCTTCAACCATACTCACTTCTAAGGGTGGATGGAGTCTTCTCTAGGAAGTCATGCTGCAGAGGAAGCTGGGGGTCCTCCAGATCCGAGCGTCAGCTCCCCAGAGCCCCCTAGAGTCTGCTGGTAATAAGAGAAGCGTGCCTGGGGCAGCTGCCGGTCAGCTATTAACTTAGTGGGTACAGAGGACAGCTCCCCAAGACCCCGCTCTCCTACCTGCAGCCAGATTTCACTTCTCCGACTTCAAAAATTAGACAGTTGCATTTCCCTAGGTTTTCCCTTAGCACGTGTATGCTCTCTCACTGTGACTCTCGCAGGACTCTGCTGCGTAGGCTCGTCCTCTGGTCTGTCTCTTTCCTAGAGGCTTAGGACTGCCTCGTGTTCACTAAGAAGTCTCTGCCTCGCACGGTGCTTTGCCCAGAGTAGGCACCTGGTAGACAATTGCTGAATGACTGAAGTTAAGCCATAAAGGGAAAGGCAATTTTAAAGAGAGCATGGGAGGAAGGGGAGAAGGAGGCGCTCTGATTGCATTTAGTACAGTGTGAGTCATTCAAAATCCCTTGCCTTTGAATTGCCCTGAAATGCAAGGAATTGTGACTTTCATATGTTATATACCACTATTAGGCTCAGCTGAAACCCCTTGTGTTGTGTATCCGCTGTATGCTGGGCCCAGGGTTAAATTAGACATGATTCTTGTTCTTCAGAAGCTGCCAGTTGAGGGGGGGTGAAGTGAACCTGAAATACAGAGCTGCTCCCTGATGTGATCTGATCCATGGCAGGCGTGCTTAGTGTGCATCAGAACCTGTTCTAAGTCCTTATATTTCTTTACCTTGTTTAATGACTCAATGAGATAGAGACGATTATTGCCCCCTTTTACAGATCAGGAAACTGAGACCCAGAAAGGTCAAACAAATCGTCCAAGATCGCAGTTGCTAAGTGGTAGGGCCAAGAGATAAATCAGATTAATGAGAATTCAGAGACTCAGCTAGAAACCATTGCCTAATACCTCTCCAGTACCAGTACGGAAGAGGGAGGGGTTACCCTGGGAAAGGAAAGGAAGGGGAAGGGAAGAGGGAAGCCGGCAGTCATCAGGGCAGCGGCATTCCTTCAGGGATGGTGCGAATAACAGGACTATGGCAGACGAACGGGTTGGCAAAGGAAAGGTAAGTGGAAGCATTTGCAAAGGTTGGAGAATGGACATAGTGTGTTCAGGGAACTAGAGTAGTTTACTGTCAATTAAACAGAGTGTGCAGGGAACACAGGGCACAGAAGAGGTACACAGGAATCAAAGCGTGGGAATCAGAACATTCTCAAAAGTCAGTAGCCTCTGGCAGAGCCTTCACCTTCGTTAAGCCGCATCTCCCTCAAAGGCCCTTATGAACCGGGGAGCTGGGGTTGCAAATGGAATGTCTCATCATCTGCTGCTTCTTGGGGTTCAAGTGTCTGGTAAAGTCAGTAGAGCCCCTCAGCCCAGAGAGACCACCGCTGCAAGGCCAGAGAGCTCCAGAGAGCTTGCAATTTTTGCCTGAGAAACCGCGGAGCTCTCGAAGAGCTAAAGATAACTTAGCCTGAGTTGATTCCTACCTTGGCTTGTAAGTTCCATGATTGGTTCTGTCTCATTCACAATCTCTGATACATAACATGATATTTGGCACATATAGTGCCAATAGTGGGCTCCCAATACATCTTAATACATTTTGTTGAATGAAGGAATAAAAGAATAGGACTGAGAATTTCCTACTAGGGAAGGCTTATGCTTAAAGAAAACAGCAGAAAAGCAGGAGAGATGGAGAAGTTGTCTTCCAAGTCATGAGATAGCAAACAAGGGCTAGAATGGATGTTATTACTTGGAATGACCCAATAGAGATTTTATCATCAACTGGGAGCAGAGGACCCAACGAAGTCAGCCACTGGGCTGCCATTTTGATGTTAAGAAAGAAGCCTACACAACCTCTCTCAGAGCTAAAATTGTCTGAGTCCTGTTTTGTTTCTTTTTCTTTTATTTTATGTATTTTTAAAGATATAAATTTTTTACCTTTTTTTTAGAGGAGTGGGTGAGGAGGGGGAGAGAGAGAGACAATCTTAGGCGGGCTTCATGGCGGGCGTTGAGCCCAATACGGGGCTCAATCACACAGCCCTGAGATCATGACCTGAGATGACGTCAAGAGTTGGACACTTAACCAACAGAGCCACCCAGGGGCCCCTAAAAATGTAATTTTTAAAAAGAATCACCTAAGGTGGGGCTTGAACTCACTACCCTGAGATCAGGAGTCACATGCTGAGCCAGCCACATGCCCCTCTTTTTCCTTTATTTTAAAGAAATATTACACACAAGATGTTCTGTTATCATTATCATTAAAGATCCCAGCGATTTTTCCATAGGAAATCAAATAGGGACTTCAATATGACTGTTTCTTGCAGGTTTGGTTAACAAACATCTCCTTTGTCTGATGTGATTCCACAACCTAACGCAGCACGCAGAAGAGCAGCGGGACTGTGCACCCTAGATCATTTCTAGGTAATCCCACTGCCCCTGGGTCTCTCGACCGGAGCCGCTTAGGAGGTAGACAGAGCTGAGATTGCCTTCTCCGTCCAGGCCTGATACATCAGGGGTCTCTGTGGCGGGCTGAGATCGATAAGTGCTTTGCAAGTGAAAGCAGCAGAGTTCAGACTGTCATCCTATTACTAATATCTGAGCTCGTTAGTACACTCTTGGGTGATCGTTTCTTCCTCTACATGGAAGTGAGTCAGAGAATCATGAGTACAGCCTCCGTGAGACATGAGATAGGGGAGAATTTGTTCTTCCTCCCCACCCAACTGTTCAGAATTTTTTTAAAAGTTAAAAATTCAGTAGAGCCATCAGAAGTATATTTAATCAGCTATGTCAGCTGTGAGACACATCTGTTTTATTTATTTATCTCTATTTATTTATTCTCTATTTATTCTCTAATGCCACCCCCCCAAATCTTATTTTTTACTCATTCAGATAGAAAACAGCTAACAAAATTTTAAATGACTAGAACAATCCCATGGCATCGGCTCTTCGTAGTGGAAGTCCTGTCTGTTTCCTCACAGCATCACTTACAGACTCCTATCACTGCGTCAAATTTTCCTTCTCTCCCAACTTGTGCAAAATTGGTTGGTTATGGTTTCTTACCTGGTAGCTCACACATTTGAAAATGTTATCAAAGCAAAATTAACCCCACTCTCCTCCTGCCCATTTTTTAACCTGGCAAAACCATCAGCTGCTATCTTTAACTTTTTTTCTTCTTCCTTCCCTTCTCTTTGCAACCTGTTCCATATCAGAATTCCTGGAGAATGGTCAGGAATCACCAGGATCGTGGAGAAACTCTCACAACACTGGGATCAAACTATAGAATACAGCCTTCTTCTTCTCTTTCACCATTAAAAAAAAAATCAGTCATATTGCCCAACTCTGGTTGAGTTTGACATCCAAAAGCAACGCTAAAATTTTCCCAAGAATGTGCTTTGGATGCACTCTAACATTCCTTAACTCATTTGTTTGTTTGTTCCCTCACTCAACAATTAATATAGGTCAGATATTATGCAAGGGACTTCAAAGACTGCTTAGTGGGAAGACAAACATTAAAAGCAAATGATTACAGTGATATATAATAAGGTTAGTAAAAAAGCATTGCAGGACTTCCAAGAATGATATGGTAAGCTCTGCTCTGAGAAATTATAAAAAGCCTTCTGGAAAAAGAAACATTTCTATTTGAAGACTAAATTAGAGGTCACTTGGTAAACAGTGCAGGAAAGAACTTCCTCGAAAGGGGGGATATAGAGGGAGGCAGGAGATCATGGTACACTGGGGCAAATGCAAATATGTTATGATGGTTAAGATGAAAATTGGGTATAGAATTGGTGAGAGCAAGAGGCTGGAAAGGGTTGTTGGAGCAATGTCCAAAAGGATTTTTTCTGCCATGTTTGCCATGGGGAGTTTGGACTTCATCCTGGAGGCCACAGGCAAACCATTGAAGAATTTTAAGCAGGGGAGGAACACTATAAAAATTTCATTTTAGAGAAATGAATCTGGCTTCAGTGAGGATAGCTTAGAAGGAGATAAGACTGGAAACCTTCCAGTTTCCCTTGGCATAGCTGCCTAAAGACGGGTGTGTGTTTGGGGGGGGAGGGGTCGGGTTTAGAAGTATCTCTTACCCAAGTGCCAGGTAGCGAATGCTGGAAGGCAAATAACCAGGATTATGTCTAGGAGAGATGCTGGGGTTGAGTTGGAGTGGAAGGTCATCAAGGCTGGGGTCAGGGGCCCAGAGGAGACAAGAGTAAGAAGTACCAGATTAGAACGCAGGGAACAGGCAGTAGCTCGCATAATTCCAAGAATGGAAGCCAGTATTGCAGTGGGACTGTTATGTGGTGGGACTTTTATATTTTCACACATTTTTTAAGCACAGCTACATATTTTCACACATTTCTGTGGGCAGAATGGGTTCGTTGGAAGTAGCCAGGATGAGACACACCAGAAGCATGGAGACTTGTTGGAACTCAATTCTACTTGTCCAGTCAAGACACACTACAGAACAAGAGTGGAGCACAGTTGATGAAGAGGAAGATGGGCAGCTGTTTTCCTGGGGTATTTTCCAGGATAATTAACAGCCAAGTGTACCTCCAGATTACAAATCACATTAATGACAAGTCATTATTTTAGGTTAAACTTTGGAGTTTGATTTTGGAGACTATCAAAGTCCGTGTTTTTAGCTTTTGCCTCTCTTTCTGACAATAGACTCAAAGGCCAGCTGTTCATGAGTCCACCCTCTGGTTCATAATAAAACGTCATTAATCGCATGAAGGAGGATACTTGTCTTCTTCTTATACAGAAGACAGGACACCCTCCAGATCATCTCGAGGAATTTCAAATCATGAACGTGGGGCCAGAATGCATTCTACTAGAGATTATCATCCGATTTGCCAGGAGACCACTTGTGCCCACCCTCATTTTGTGCGAACACACATAACCAGAGTTCCTGCATTTGGCCCAGAACCACTTCCTGACTCCACAAGAGGAGGGCAGTAACGGGGCGCTGAACGTTGTAAGCAGCAGTAGTGAAGGTACCCACTCTGCTCTCTCCCCGCTGGATAGAGTGTTCTAGTGAACCATTCATCATCTGGTTCTGAAATCCAGATTTGACAACCTCTCCTTACCTTTGCCGGCCAGGTATCCAGTGGTTTCTCTGGGCCCTGGAGTGAGGTGTGGAGTTGCCTGAATGGGACCCGATATCTTGGTGTGCACGAGTGGGGGCCCTCTCCTGCCACGTCCTGGCGATGGCTGGGGAATCTCATATTCCTTTTTTTGCAGGGAACAGCCTGCCACCGCTTTAGAGCTCATGCGAGATGCCCCACGCAGAGTTTCTCCTGGGTAATGCAGATTGAGTTAGGACCTTCTTGGGAATGAGGTCCAGGCATCCAATCCCCAGACACAACAGTTTTGTCCTCCCCTTCTCTTAGTTTCAGTCACCTCACCTCCCTCCTCTCACCCTCTTTTCCAGATAACAGGGCTCTGCTCTCCCTTTTACAGCTGGCCCCATAACCACCCATGTCCCCCCTGCACGTGTGGCCCCCCTGCATCCTTACATCTTCCTTTCAAGGTGGCCTAACCTCACCCTGCCATCCCACCCTGGTCTGAGGGCAGCTGCATTAAATCTCGAGCCCCCACCCCCCTTCTTCAGGAGGGATCTTCAGGGAGAGCCAGAAGGGAAACAATACAAACTTATGCTCAAGCAGGCATTCAGTCCACAAATCTTAAATGTTTCTTTTCTGATTTTTTCTTTCTTTTCTTTT
>PISX010005197.1:0-110749 GCA_004024625.1 Mellivora capensis | reverse complement strand
GAGAGAGAGCATGAGAGAGGAGAAGGTCAAAGGGAGAAGCAGACTCCCCAAGGAGCTGGGAGCCTGATGTGGGACTCGATCCTGGAAGTCCGGGATCATGACCTGAGCCGAAGGCAGTCGCTCAACTGCCTGAGCCACCCAGGTGCCCCAGTGAGTATCCTTCTGATTGTTGCTTTAAGTTCTCTACCAGGCATGTTACTTACCCAGTTTTGCTCAGATCTCTGGAGTGGGCTTGTCCCATTCTTTCATTTGGGACAAATTTCTCTGTCTCCTTTTGTCTGCCTCTCTGTGCCCATTTCTGTGTGTTAAGAAAGTCAGCTGTGTCTTCTACTTTTAAAGTAGTGACTTTAGGAAGATGAGTCCTGGAGTCCTGGAGTGCCCTGCAGTTCAGTGTTCCCTGTTCTCCAGAACCTGGCACTTCAGGAGAATATGCCACGTGTGTTTCTTATACCCTGGTGTTGTATCTTTTAGTACAGTTGTCTGCACTCTCTGCCTGTTATGGGCTGTGCTTGGTCTCTGTGGTGTTAGTGGGGTCCAGACAGGCCAGCTCTGAGGAGGCATGCTTGCTGGAGTAATTGGAAGTTGAGTGGTAATGTTAGAAAAATTTGTGCTGAGCCACTAGTCCTATACCAGATCCCCCAAAGGCCTGTGGAGCATGGGGGCTGTGTGCTTCGGCCAATGGGATGTAGTGTTGGGCACAGCATGGTGATGGCTGGACCCAGCATACTTTGGTGGTGGCTTACCCCACTGAGGCAGCTGGGTGTGACATGGTAGCTGGGTGTTGTGTGGTGTGCAGCTTTAATAAAGTGTGCCCTGAGCCCAGTGCCAAGGCTAGCAGGCTTGGACTAGATAAATCCTCAGCAGAACTCATAGGTATAGTGCACTGATATCAGGTTAAATAGCAACAGTCTGCAGTCCCACATACCCCAGAAAGCCCTTTGTTTATGCTAGAGGATGAGAGAGGAAAAGTGCACCTGCCATGTCCCTTATTTTCAGAGATGTCACCCAACGCACTCTGAAATCAGTATGAACAAATCTGTCTTCTGTTTGCTGCTGGTGTTGCGTAAACTGCCATGTTTATGTTGACTCTCTGTGCAGGCTGCTGTCTCTTTAAAGTTGGTAACCCAGCTATCACTCACATTCCCTTAGGAGCCTAAATTTTAGAAGGCCCTGGCTCCAAGTTGCCCAACTACCTCTAGATCATGATGATATGAGACATTCATTTTTCTTCTGTATAAATTGATCAACATATGTGGTCAATTCAATTACCACATAAATTTTGAATTATGTATGACAAATAATGTTCCCAAGTCCTGTTACTTGAGAACTAGTTATTATTTATCTTGAGACCATGTACCTAATTGTTTATATCTGCTTGCATATACAAAGACCAAGATTACTTTCTGTCTTTGAAATCCTCGGTGGATTGGCTGTGGTGCAGATAACACTCTTATTAAATTTGTAGTCAAATTAAAACCAACTTCTTTCTCTTACCCTTGTGGGGAGGTTTTCTAGACTGGGAAGTTTTTGTTTTATATTGTTGAGAAAACAGTGGAAAAAATATTATAAAACTTTTATAATTAAAACAGTATGGTAGTAGTTCATAGATAGAGATTTCACCAGAATAGAGCTCAAAAGCAGACCCAAACATATTTGGACACTTAGTTTATAAGAAATGTGGTAATGTCAAATAATGGAGGAAAAAAAACATATTATTTTAAACATAAAATGCTGGTCAGAGGAATAAACATATGAGAGGACATATTCACTCCTTCACATTATTATAAAAATTAGTTGTGGTGGATTTTAGGCCTAAATTAAAAAGTGAAATAAACAAATATTCTAGAAGATAACATTGGAGAGCATACTCACATCATTAATATGAAGCCTTTCCCCCAAACAGCATTGATTACAACAAAAAAGACTGATATATTGGTTTACATAAAATGTAGGAATTTTATTTACCAAATGGGTAGAACATCAGAACATAGACTTTATCTGTAATAGGTAAGGAAGAAAGGAAATTTTATTATTTGCTGATGACATGATAGTATATATAGAAAACCTGAAAGACTCCACCAAAAAACTCATAGACCTGATAAATGAATTCAGTAAAGTTGCAGGATACAAAATCAATGCAGAAATCTGTTGCATTTCTATACACCAATAATGAACCAACAGAAAGAGAAATTAAGAAAACAATCCCATTTACAATTGCACCAAAAATGATAAGCTACTAAGGAATAAACCTAAGCAAAGATGTGAAAGACCTGTCCTCTGAAAACTATAGGACACTAATGAAAGAAATTGAAGACAGAACAAAGAAATTGAAAGACATTCCATGTTCATGGATTGGATTGTATAGCTTTTCCTGAGTTCAATTCACCTTATTTTGGATTTGTCTCTGAGCTAAACCAGCTTCCAACAATTGTTTTATTTCAAGTTAAGTATCTTGGAATAACCCGTTCTATGTCTGTTTCATTTGTCTGCTTATTAATTTGTATTTTTTTTCATTCATCTATTATTTATTCAGACCCATTGAATTGTGAATGGCACTAATGGAATGAAAGATGAGTGAGACAGCCCTTCCCCACAAAAGACTTACATTCTGGTAAGTTATATCTAAACAAATATAGCCCATAACTATATAAAATAATAAAGTTAGTCTCTCCTTAACACATTCTATCCATCTGTTCTTCCAAATATTCCTATAGAATACCTCTTGCATTTCTTTTCTCTCAAATCTTCCTTACCCTGCATTCTTTATTTTTCTGATTACTGTCACTGCCACGGATTTTTAATGTGACCTTGGAATTGGCATCATGAGCTGATAACAAGAATGTATTTCCTCTACTTTTTAAAAAGCATCTTTCTCCAGCTGAATTGTCTCTCTCAGTTTGTATGAACATTCAGAAAGATAATTGTTTAATTTTAGTTAAAAATGCCACATGCAGTATATTCTCATGATATTTGTGTAGTGGCAGCTTTTCAGTGAAAATGGAGACTTGGGAGTTTTCATCTCAGAATAAAATAAAAACTAGGCAAGTACAGTGTTGCATTAGACAATGAAAAATATTGAGAATATTTGGCAGAAATAGGGAATATTAATATCAATATTAAAGTAACACAAATATTTAAGTTTGGGTTGCAAGATTCTGTAAATACTACCAGGGTATTTCATGGATTAGGATCTGAAGATATGGGTGCTTCTGGGGCCCAGTGCTGGTCAGGGAGGAATGCATAGATTTTTGAGTTGTCTTTTCCTGTCTGTGATCACAAGGGTCCAGGATGCCAGAAGCTTCCGATAGCTCATGCTGCTTTCCATGGTCCACTACCCATGTTGCAGTTTCCATGCTATGTTGACACAAGCCAAGTCAGCTCTCCATAATATCAACAACTTGGTGTCATGCAGTTCCAGAAATCTCCAACATTCTGATCCTAAAATGTGAACACCAAAGTGCTGACATGTGTCATAGCAAATAAGAACCAACTGGTTCTAACTCTCCCAATTAGCCCTGTAGGAGGACAGAGAAGCTCCTTTAAAAAAAAAAAAAAATCCTTATTTTTTTTAAGTTCACCATTTCCCAGAAAACAAAACAATACAAAACAAAGCTAAAGCAGTTTCACTGGCCCGATAAGGACAAGCTGCCACAAAGTCTTGGCACTCTATACATTGTGATTACTTGCAAATTTGCTTTTGCCCATTTATCCCACCTCCAGTGCCCAGTTCAAGCTTTCATCATTTTCACTCTGGACTGTCACTGCTGCTACCTTCTCATTCTTCTCCAACCTCCAAACCAAATTGACAGAGCAGTCTTTCTAAAGTATTTATGTTGGATCATCTGTGGCTCCCCATTACCACGGGGATAGCATTCAAATTCCTCCATGTGGAATCCAAGCCCTTCTATCTTAACCTCCTCTCCTTCTCTTCCCAGATCTTGATTCTGTATGGAAAGAGCCTTCTTTTCCTCTTCATGCATAGCTTCTATTCACCTCTTAGGCCTCAGGCTGCAAACCACCATTATAGGTAAATCTTTCTCTCTTAGTCACTAGCAGATAGATTAGGACTCCCTGCTACATGCTGACTTACCCCATGTTAATTATTCTTTCACATGCATATTTATTTTATTTTATTTTTTTTTAAAGATTTTATGTATTTATTTGACAGACAGAGATCACAAGTAGGCAGAGAGACAGGCAGAGAGAGAGAGAGGAGGAAGCAGGCTCCCCGCCGAGCAGAAAGCCCGATGTGGGGCTTGATCCCAGGACCCTGGGATCATGACCTGAGCTGAAGGCAGAGGCTTTAACCCGCTGAGCCACCCAGGTGCCCCTGCATATTTATTTTAAATAAATGAGCAGTTTGATCACCTTGCATGGAAATTGTCTGGATTTGTCTGGAACTTAGGAGCTATTCACCATTTTGATGGAAGACTTCAAGCTGCCTAATTACAATATTGGTATAAATATTAATAACATTTAAATATAATTGCTATAAATATTGATTGTAATAAATATAATAAATGTACATTGATAACATAGTAACAAACTGCTGAGCTGCCATCATTTTCTCCACTAAATGATTTACTCAAAAGAATATATAATTTAGGAAAATGTTAAGCTGGAGAAAAGGCATGTTTTCATCTTTTACATTTCTGAATGACCGAGTATTAGAAGGTTCTATTTATTTGAAATTCATAGAATCTGACATGTTAGTATCCTTTGGGACTGCTATGTTTAATGGATATAATAAGAATAGTTAATTCTCTTGTTCATGTATAAGTTTTTATGAAAGAATTTGAAGCAGTGTTACCTAATTAGATTAAATTTATCTCCTTAAAATCTGATCAGTATTTTCATTTGGATCTCAAGTAGTTTTAAACTAAGACATACACATAAAAATTAAGCACAAAATAAAATATTTTTACTCAAATTTCACTGATTCCAATCATATGGGTGTCTGTTGGGACATTTAATTGTGTTTAAGCCTCTGACATTACCAGCTACATTTGTCAGTGAAGTCAGTCCTAAGTGTTAACTGAACAACTTCCATGTTCCTTACATATTTTTGTATGAGAAGATATTTGTTCAATTTACTTTTTTAGAGTGGAAACTCTTCAAGATAGGGAAGCTTTGAGCGTTGCTGTCACAGGTATAGTTTACGAGCACAGCGCTCAAGATGAACACCAATGAAGGTCACTGGGTCCAATCTGGACTTTGGACAGAAGCATCATGGCCTCCATTTTCTCAGATCTTGTGGACACGTGTCCTTGGGCTGGGACAGATGGATATGGTGTGGGGCTGTACTCCAGCCAAGAGTCCTATACTTTTGTGTGCAAGAAACATAAAAGCATTGTATGAGTGCCATGAACACTGGGACATGGATACTGAGGTCAGGCATGGATGGTTTAGGGCAGTACTGAGAAATGCTAGACTCCAAATCCCAGTTCTCTCACATGGAGAACTTGGGAGCTGTGGTACTGTAGGAATTGAGTCTGGTCACTGCTCTTGCCTCTTGGGAAAGCCCAGCACACTCATATTACCAGGCAACCTGACACAGGTGAATCCTGATGCAATTCATTGCAAATTCTGGCAATTGTCTCCATGTATGTATTCTTTGTTCATAAACTCCCGTTTTCATGATGACTGAGTTGAGACTGAGCTCAAAATATCTTTTTTTTCTTTAAGGCCCTGAATATATAGTTGCCTGGAAACTTGTTAACAACCAATTAGGTGAAATTGGTCTTTAAGTGATGATTCTCTAGATAAGGACAGGAATGAAAAAAAGCAAAGCAAGTAATCTTTTTGCGAATACTGACTCACACCTGCTACATTTTCTATTCCTGTGATACCCCTATAAAATAGGTATTACAGGCCCTCTTTTAAAACTAGGAAAAGGAAAATCATATTAAATAAGAGGTCCAATGCCTCATTACTAATATAAGGCCATCTTGTTTGAATCCAAACCCCATTTGGGGGGTGAATTTTCTGTGGTTCCCTTCAGAGTTATCATATACAACAGCTTGTTTTTATGACAACTATGCAAAATGTTTGTGTCAATGATTCAGTGTTATCTTTAGGCCCGAAATAATGTGCTGGTTACTTTTTTCTCTCTCGCCCCATCTTACCATTCACTTGTTTCCAGTGGAGTCTCTGCTCAAATTCTAATTAAACCACAAATCAGGGGTTTTCAAACTTTTTAAGATTAGCGGAATCCATTTTTAAATTAAAGTCTAAATCAGAAGTCCAAAATGTAAAAATGACTGAAGAGGAATTTCTCTGGTTAATCTGAGGTGAGGACTCCAGAGCCCTACCTCTTCCTCAAATACAAAGTGCCTTTGATCATGTTTTGGAATATTGGTGCTTCATAGAAGAGGGAGTTTGAAAACAACTGCTTCAGTGAGGAAATGTGCTATAGGAAACAAATGAGCATGTCCAGCTGTGAGTTTTTTGGTTTCCCAGAAACTCTGTCTTGGACAGAAGGCCATGCCCTGTAGGAGAAGTGATGGTAGTTCACATCTGTTCAACTGCTACAGCAGCAAATGAAGGGCAATATTTTCTTCAATGTTTCAACTCTCAATATGGGAGAATCACCTCATTACCCCTGGATGCCTGTTACTGCAACTCAGTTGTATAATGTACAAATGTTTGTGTCATAAAAATTATGCTCTCTGCATGTTATGCTGAAATTGAACTAACCTCACCCTTACAATAAACTCTTAGGAAATCACATGGATTTGCAGTTTGACTCCATTTGTCTCCCTGATCTATTAAGGGTGCATTTATCATCAAATGCACTTAAAATAACTTACTGCTGTTTGCTTGCAACAGTGCAGGTGACCAAGGTGCTGACATTATTTGGGGAATCTCACCATGAGGCAGAGACTCTGGGCAAACAGGAGGCTAGCAAAGAATCTCTGAAAGGGGAAGAAAAGAGATCCTGCTGATGGCAGAAATCAAAGCAGAAAATGCAATCACTGGATACATTACCCTTTGTAACAGCATTTCTGCAAATGCAAGGTGGCAAACACTGCTCCCCTGTCTGGGAACAACAAGGAGTATCCTACTAGTGTCTACATTTCATTCTACATCAATGGGTTTTACTTACTGAACTTATTCCTAGAGCCTACAATGGAAATAAGTGTTGTGATTATCCTTATTATTTGAAGGTAAGAAAAAACAAGAATTTTATGACACTGTTATTGCCCTGACTCCAATTTGTTATATGAAATATAGCAAAAATATGCAGCCCCTTCAATTCGGTGGGTCAATCAGATAGTCTTTTCAGAGACTGTAATGTCAGATGTCCTCTGTGAGCCCTTCAGCCATTACACCCATACACTTTTCTCTTCCCCTTTAAAACTACACCCAGAGCAACAAAACAAAATGGGGTCTTCTGTTCCTCCTAAGAATCATCCAGTTTCTTCTTTCAGAGCCAATAACAAGCTATCTCAACTCATTCTCCACGTCAACACCTTCAGTCTATAATCTGAACCCTGGCATCTCTTTCTACTATCATATACTTCTCCGTTTCTGAATAAGAGCAGAGAACACTACAGAAAGAAGTCATGGGCGCCTTGGGATTTCACACTGTTGTGGGTGAGCCTAAACTTGCTCAGAATCCATGAAGTAATGTTAGAAGCACCAGTGAAGAGAGAAGAAACCATATCGAGGGAAAGAGTCTACCTGAGTCATATATTCTGAGGCGGAAACTAGGCAGACCAGGAAAACTCTGGAAAGAAGCAATGAGTATGAAACCTGAAATCCAATGTGGGATTTCTCTACCATTTTTTTTTTAAGATTTTATTTATTTATTTGACAGAGATCACAAGCAGGCAGAGAGGCAGGCAGAGAGAGAGGGGGAAGCAGGCTCCCCGCCGTGCAGAGAGCCAATGCGGGGCTCGATCCAGGATCCCAGGATCATGACCTGAGCTGAAGGCAGAGGCTTTAACCCACTGAGCCCCCCAGGTGCCCCTCTCTACCATTTTTTAAAATATTTTTATTTTTTTTCTGGTGTCTCTTCCTCTTCTGACAAGGGTAGTAATCCCATCATAGGACTCCACCTCTCATGACCTGTCCTGCTCATGCCATCACACTGGGGATTGGAGCATCAATGCCTCATTGCCCCCTCACCACTGACTCCCCACCCTGACTCAGTGTGGTCTTTCAATGAGGGCAGGGCAGGCAGTGAACACTAGCTGCTTTCTTTCCACTGTTGAAGGGTATCCATTAAGTTGGACATTGTTAGTGGCAAGGAAACAAAACCAGCAGTGCTATTAACCTGAAGTTATGGTTCTGTTTGGGACATGGAAAGAAATAGCTGACTAGCCAGGAATTAACTGTTAGTTCTGGGGCTTAAGACAACCAGAGGACTTGAAGACTCTCCACTCATTGTGGGTTAAGCAGCAGCTATGTGTGTGCACAGCAGAGACTTGAACTGCTGGAAGGGGTGATTGCAAACAGGCCCGAGGAAATTTTCTGAGGTGAAGAAATTATTTTAGAAACTGGATTGTGCTGATGTTTGCACAATTCTATAAATTTACTAGAACTAATTGAATTTAACATTTATAATAGGTGAATTTTATATAATTTATATCTAAATAAAACTATAAAGAATTCATATGACTTGATAAAAAATATAATTCAAAAGGAAGGACTCAATCCACATATCTGGATAGTAAATGAATCTGAAGAAAAGATATTAATAAGATAGGCTTTATTCAAAAGAATTTAATTTAATAGATACATTAATTTTTAAAGTATTATAAAAACTATTAATTTTAAAAAGTAGTATATAATAGAAATTCAAGAACAGCACTGTCAAATACAACTTTTTGCAGTGATGGAAATATATAGGTATTCAGACCAATATGTGGGCTCCAATTCACAAAGGGCTTTTGAGTACTTAAAATGTGGCTAATGTAAATGAGAAAGTGATTTTTTCATTCTATTCCATTGTAGTTAATTTGAGTTTAAATTAATTACTTTATGGGACAGCAAAAGTCTAGAAAGGTTTGTATGTGCAAACATAATTTTGTTTATGGGAAATGGTCATTTCAAAATAATGGGAAAGTAATGGATAATACAAAGCATCTTTTAAGGCTTCCAACTCAAGAAATGCAAAATAAGGTAATGTGATACTATTTTACATGATTAAATTGGCAAAAGAAAAAATATCACCCATTAGTAGATAGATTGTTTGCTAATGGATGGAGGAACTTAGGAACTTGATTTTTAAGATGCTTCTAAGTGAATTATCAAGGAATCTGGTTTCTGGGAGAAAATTGGTTGCACATATCAAATAATTTAAAAGTATGCACATAGTTGACTGAGAAATTCTACTTGTAAGAGATAGCCCTGAGAAAACAATTTAAAATGAGCACAAGTATGCTCAGTACTGTGATTACAATAACAAAACACTAGTAGTAAATTAAATATTCAAGACCTAGTGACATAAATTATACCATTGTATTGGTAGAATTACAGTATTTTTTAATATTTATTGAACTTAAAATATGTTTATTGTTTTTAGTAAATACAAAAGGTAGGTTGCACATTAGAAAATGTGCTTTTATTTTTGGTATCTCTATGTCTGTGTTTACCTATATCTAGAAGCAGATAAATCAGTAGAGCAGCAGGCCTCATCTATGGGTGATAAACTTATGGGCATATCAATTAGGAATCTCTGTTGGCAAGCACACAAATCAATTCTAGTTACATTATTCAAACAGTGTTTATTTAAGATGACTGAAAAAATACATTAACCCATATTGAATCTGATTGAGGAGAGACAGAGAAAGAATACATATCTAAAGAAGCACAAAAGAGGGGGTTGGAGGGTGAGGTGAGCCTGGTGGTGGGTATTATGGAGGGCATGTAGTGCATGGAGCACTGGGTGTGGTGCATAAACAATGAATTTTGGAACACTGAAATTAAAATATTTTTTTAAAAGCACAAAAGAGTAGAATTATGTGCTGTACAGCTCTATAGCTCTATGACAATAATAAAAAACCTGGAAGCCTCTTAATGGTCTAGACATTCAGCCTTTAGTTATACCAGTACAAATAAGCTATCAACCTTATAGTAAATCCCATATTTACTATTTCTTTTCTCTTTGAGCCCTCTGTTCTATTTGTTTTTTAGATGCATGTTTCAAATATTTTTCTTAGGAGGAATAGGATATGTGGATTATTTTAAAAATTCTTAAAATTACTCAAAAATTAGATAGCTAGGTGATAGATAGACAAAGTAGATAGATAGCAATATGAACATAGAGATATATTTGTCAAATAATATTTTTCTAAATTTAGAACTCTCATTGCAATCATTTTTTAAATTGTTAAAAAATCATTTTAGATTATCTTCTGACTTTTATAATAAAAAAAGTTTCTTGAGGTATAACTTATATTCTATAGATTGCATAAAGGGCATTAGTATTTAGTATATATAGCTTAACAAATATCATTATATATTTATATTTTTATAGTTACCACTCATTTCAAGATATAGAATATTTCAAGAACCCTGGAAGTTTCCCTCTTGTCTCAGGGTTAACCAATATTCTAACTTCTCTCCTCTGACATCTAAATGCAAACTTTTTTGCAACTGATGGACCGGACACCAGTCAGATCTTATGTTTCTTTTTTTCTTTTGACCTGGAAGCTTATATATTTTCTGTCCTTAGAGACTTTGGATTTTACCAAGTATGCCTTAGGGAAATGCCATTTATGGATTTTTTTTTTTTTCTGACTAATCTAGCCTAGAACTTTGAACATGTTCAGTCTAAAGACTCTGACCTTTCTTCTTCAGAGTTAATCTTCCACTATTATCTGCTTAATTATTGTCTCTATTCTTTTTGTTCTTCTACTTCCGAAATGCATATATTTAATATGGTAAAATGCTTGGCCCCCCCAGGGCTCTTATCTTCTCCCTTACAATTTTCAGTTTCTTTCCATTTTATTCATTGTTGTGATAGATGTCTGGCTTGGTCATGCAGACCACTAGTTGAGGTCTCAACAATGGCTAAACTATTCTTCAATTAATCTAAAAATATGTTTAATTGTGAAGCCATTTCTTATAGTGTAAGAGAGTCTCTTTGCTGCTGTACTTGAATTCCCATGGATGCATTTATTTATTTTTTTAAATTACATTTTCCATCTGTCTTCTAGCAATTCCATTTCACTGGCTCTGATTATTTTTCTTTGTCTTTTCTCTCCAAACTATGCACTCCCAACCCCACTCTATTGTAGATGGGTAGTGATTTTTCTCAGCCCACTGGTCTAAATAATGGTTATGGAATAATCTAAATGATGATGAAAAGCCACAAGCACTTTCCCCACAGATCTGTAGTGTGGAAGCAAAGCATTTCCCTGATAATGGCGATCAACATTTTTATTCTAGATACTAGTCCTTTGTCACATATGTAGTTTGCAAATATTTTCTTGCAGGCTGCAGGTTGTCTTCATCATCTGAATAGTGTCTTTCATAGAACAAAAACATTTAATTTTTATAAAGTCCAATATACTCATTTTTTTAAATTTAATGGATGTTTTGGTATCATGACTAACAATTTCCCCCAAATCCTAGGTGCTGCAGGCTTCCTCTATATGTTCTTCTACAGATTTTATATTTAAATCTGTAATCCATTTTGAGTGAATTTTGGTATATGAAGAGAGGTTTAAATGAAGATTTACTTTTTTAATTTGACTTTATTTTTTTAGAGCAATTTAAAGTTCACAGCATTTTTTTCACTCTCATTTGACGATCTTGTTTTCTAATTCACTGAGAAATTGTAGAAATCAGAAATTGAAGCAATCGGAAGATAATTTCTCATGAGTTTATAACTCACCTACATATCTACATGCTCTGCCTTTTCTTGTTATAACAGATTAACTATCTACCTTCCTTTCTAAAAGCATTTCTCCTATCCTCTCTTGTTTACATGAGAATAAAACTCCAGCAATATTCCCCTCTCTCAAATATTATCAGTTTCATTATATTAGAATATGAGCATACTATTTCTTCTATATTAAAAATATATCTCAAACACATTTTCCTCTCAAATGACTATCCATTTTTTATCCTTTTTTCATCAAAAATACTTCCAAGTATTAAATATAGTCATTTTCTCCATTTCCTCTCTTTCCATTTTGTTTTATAACTGTACTAATCTGTGATTTCCCCTCATTATTGCATTGAAGTAAATTTTAAAATAGCTTTTATGTTATTAAATCTAATGTTCAAATCTTTAGTCCTTATTTTATTGAGTAGCTGTTTATATAGTTAATCCCCCCCTCCTTCTGGAAACAAAATCATGACTTGGCCTCTGGTCTAGAATTTCTTTCTTCTCTGTTGGTTACTCTTTCTCAGGCCTCTTTGTTATTTTTCCCTCTTTTCCCTGGCCTTTGAAGGGTAGACCTTAGGATTTTCAAACCTTAATCAAAATCACAGATATTTATTTCCCTTCAATTACCAGCCTATGGCCTCCTTCTTGGTGTCATCTTCAGGTCTCTTGTGCCTTCTACCGGGATCAAATTCCCTCTTGTCCAAAGACTTTGCTATGTCCTAATAGAGATGCTTTGTATAGATCTGGGTCCCATGGCCCAGAACATTCACAGTGCTCCTCTGCCATATCAAAGAAAAGATTCCCCTTAAAGAGGTAAGGATCTATAGTGGGAGGATAATCCAGAAGGAGAGACCACCTGTAATTGATGGCCTGGAGAGTACTGAAACTCCTTCCAGGTAAGTAAATAACTTGAGAGTCTTTTTTTGTGATACTGAAAGACCAGTTCTAGCCAAAGCATAGGGTAGAGTGGCAAAAGCTAAAAGGTCAGAACTGGAGTTTGCTTTAAAATGTCCCATAGCTAGAATACCCAGCTCTGTTGCATGAGAGCAAGAGCACATCAATGTTAAGTAATATTTTTTCTTAGTGAGTGTGATTTGTTATCACATTCAGGGGTTTCTTGGCAGGGATCCCTAATAAAAATATATTATTTTTTCCATTTTTCATTTTTGCTTTCATTAGTTTCCTATAGTGCTTCTCCCTGTACCTCTTTTTATTTTATTAAAGCTCATATGTGGAAATTATCATACTCTAAAGAACATAAATAAACTTTTATTTAGCAAGCCGTGGAAATTAGGGGCATGCAACAAAGACGACTGAGTTCATTAAGCACCAGTGGCACTAATGTGTTCTCACTCATTACTCATTCACTTCACTGATTGTTTAACAGAATAGGAGGCACCACGTCTCCCTTAGATCATCAAAGTGTTCTCTATGGGTGTCACAGAAGATAGGGGAGGCAGATTTACACACCTTGGCTCTTCAGGAGACACAGTGGAGTAAGACATTAATCACTGATACTTCCAGTTATGCATTCTTTCTCTCACTTCTCTTTCTCTCTCTCTCTATAAAGAAAGCAGAAGGAGGTGGCAAGAGCCACCTGAGTTTAAGAGCTCCTCTCAGTTTTACACTCAGTATTTGGGAGAACAAGTTCAGGGGATCCAGAAAGCAGTATTTACCATTTGTATTGTGCAATAATTTATTTCCACTATAAACATGTTTATAAGTCAGCTCAACACTGATTCTACCCCTGGAACTGCTAGAAGCATCCTTTACTCACATTGATAATAGCAAGAACTTGTGATAATGTTTCATCACAAGTTTGATTCAAGTTCTTATAACATATATAAACCGATTTTCAAACTCTGAGAGGGAAGAGAGTCTATAAGCTTCTTCTATTTACACATGGGAACAGATTGTAAGAAATTATTATCTATATCTATTAAATTAATGGGAAAATGTTGCAGCCTCACATGAAAAAGGGCTGGAGAAATTTTTAGTGAACTTGGAAAAAGATGCGTGAAGTGGACTTATTTTAAACAGACTCTGTGGCACATGTGGATTCACTCTGGTGGACCTTGCAAGATTTGGAGGGGGTGATTTCATACCTCACAGTGTCAGACCAAGATTCTCTAGAGCAGCTGGTTTGCAATACAGCTGCTGCTCAGGGTAACAGCAATATGACAGGCGCTCCAAGGTGAGTAGGTCCGAATAGTTATTTACTTAACAATGGCTAATTATTCCCCTGGTAATGACTCTGGTGAAGATATCCAGTAATATCATAATGAACATTGTCTCAGCTCTAGGTATCAGACATAATCCTGAAGTTCCACTTGTCCTGTGTTGCTGAATCTCCAAAATAAGTCCATATATTTCAAAATTCCATATATTTCAAAAACCACCTCATTTCAAAAATGAAAAAATGACTAAGTAAAAGGTCATACAGCTGGCAAGCAGCAGTGTCAGAAGTGAAAAACAATGCTGCTTAACTTGAAAGCTGTTGCACTTGACAGCTACTTTCCAAGACGTTAGAAGGCAGAAGCACAATCTACCAATGCATCCCTCGTAAACGGCAATAATACCCACATCTGCAAAATACACAGCAGGTTGAGAATAGGAAAAGCAGAACAGTTTGTCACTAAAATTAGAAGATATAGAAGTTAGAGGAAAACCATCATGGAACAATCAGTTGACCAAGAGTATAAATAAAGACTTCAACTTTATCTGCAGTTTGAACACAAAAATCCAATGGGAAGGACAATGCATTGAATCAGAACAAGAAATATAGTACCTCTTTGGGACAGGTCCTTCTCCTCTCCAATCAGTAAGCATGGTGACAGGAAGGAAGGGAATGGCCAGAACTTAATGATTTTCCAATGCAGAGCAGTCATGGAAACATCTCAGAAATGTTGCCATGGGGCCATCTAAAGAAAATCTTAGTAAGATGACCACATGCCCATGTAAAATCAAAATTCTACAACTAGATAAAGCTAGGAGGTCATGGCTCAGCAGTTACCAAGCCTAAAGGAAGAATACTATGTTCAATAGATCCTGGAGGCACAAGTACTGAATCCTTAAATTTTTTGATGAGGAAAAATATAGATGAGCTTTGTTTTATTTTCTGATTATAAACTAAATACACATTTATCTTGGGAAAATTTGAATTCACAGAACCATGTAAAGAAATATACATCACCCATATTGCTAGATACAACTTTTTATACCTTCATCTACCACTAACTTCAGACCCCAGATGACCCACTAAAGACTAGATATCCTAAAGGAGACCATATTAATGGGAGCTGTACATTTTGTGCTGAAAAAATATAAGGTAGGAAATCCTCTTTCCCCTTCTTCCCAAGGTTTGAACAACCATTTCTTTCCCTGTGATGGACATTTTGATTAAAGAAGACTGTCCACACTCAGAGTAAATCTGACATGTTATTGGGGCAAAGGATTTTTCTATAGCCATTACAGATAAGATTGAGTGGTGTTATGGAGATATGTGCTGTTCTGGGGTATCCAGAGCAAGATCTTTGGATAACAGTTCCTTTGTTAGCTTCATGGCAAACTCAATAAAGTACCCAAGGGAAAGAAATTAGTTGGCAAACCACTTGCTTATCAAATCTTTTCCTATTTTAGGGCTGTCACCCTTTGAGGGAAGATAGTGGGTAAAAGATGCCACTTCCCATGACAGAAGGTTCTGAGGGACAGAAGGTTCTTTCTCAAGACTTTATTACTTCATGTTAGTAAAGAGCACTTCTCCAAGTTCTCTTAACATTTGAAACTAAAATGAGATCAGGGGCAACTTTCATCAACTTTTCCACTGTGGTATCCTATAGTGTTGATGGGTGCTGTAAGAACTGTATAGTGTGTATGTGCATGCAGAAATATATCTCTTTGATGTATTTGCCACTCAGAAAATATTTATTGACCATCACCTACATGTCAGGGGATAGTTTAGTTGCTGCTTTTTGGTAATGAAAAAAAGTCTCTGCCCTGAAAGGGCTTAATTACATTTCAGTAAGAAGTAGAAGTGGGGGCTGGTGGTGAATTTGCTTGGTCTCTTAAGAAACAACAAGAAAGAGGCCCTTGTGACTGGACTGGAAGGAAGGAAAGAGGAAGTGAAAGGAAAGACCTTAAGATCACATAAGGGGAGCTCTAAATATCATGGAAAGACCACATCATGACTGTATCATATACATCCCCCAATTCTGCAGCCCTGAAGACTGAATTCCCTCCCGAGGTGCCTACTGTCCATCTCTGATGACCTGGACATCACTTATTGTTCTACTCCAGCCCAGGTCATTCTCTCTTCATCTTCTGTACTGAGCTATCTTGTGCACCCAGCTCCCGAGCATCTTCCTTCCTCTCTGTACTTGTATAGGCAATGTCCTAAGCTTTGAACACTTTTCTCCATATTGAGCTGGGGAATGATGACCCTCCTAAGGAAACACACCTTTTATGTGAGGCTTTTCCTGGCTCCCGCTTGTCTTTATGCAACTTCTATTTCTAGCATATTTTATGACAGCTTTGCAGTAATTACCTGTCTGCATTACTGCTTCCCGCATAAGAAGATGAACTTCATGCAATCACAAATCAGGTCTTTGTCTTTAGGTTTCTATGCTTAGCACAAGTCCATATGCGTAGTAAAAATACAATAATAATAATAAACACTGAATAAATGAATGAGTTTGTGAGTACTGAATGAATGAAAATTGTCTGAATGAGTTTTGTTTGTTTTACCTCAGGTCAGTGATAAAAAGACTCATCACAAAATGGACTTCTTTTTTATTTTCATTCAGCCAAGAGGATGATTTTTTTTCCTGAACTTTTTCTTTTTCTAATAGAAAACTACAAGTGAAGTGAATGTCAAGAATGTTCTATGCATAGAAAAATATAATAACTACATAATACACCTGTCAAAGTGGTGTTTAAAATAAAATGCTAACAGACCCATATAACTGAAGAGGTTTTGTGGGAGTTGCTATTATAAAGCAGTTTTTAACACTCTGCACAGAAAATCATCACCTACGTGAAACTTTTAGAGCAACTATGATTTAGAGTTGGAAGCTGTACTTGACATTACCAGTAAGTCACTTCAAACATTTCATATATCTGATCATTGGTTTGCAAATCCACAGATTGGGCCAACTCACATGAGTTCAGGGATCAGGCAGAGGGAATGGAAGACATTTCAGAGTAAAGGTTTTCTTTAAATAGTGCCCTTTATTTAGGGTAAATGTCTAAATTTAACATAGAACATGAGCCTAAATATAATATAGGAATAATAAATGATATTTCATATGATTCAATCATCAAATTAAGTTGGAAATAAAATGCTCTCATGAAAATTGAGATATTAAAAATCAGAGGTGGGCTGGGAAAATTAACTAAAGATATTTTTTCTGCTGTACTTATTCACATCCAACTTCTCTTTTCTCATTTTCTTCTTTGGTCACAGTTGCTCTAGGTGCCATAGAACCTGTTTTCCTGGTTTGGACAAGGATAGGATTGTTCCAGTTTGTGAAGACCAGTGGGACCTTCTCTACGGAGAATGTCTCTGTACACCTGTGGTGGACACTGAAGTCATGGGTATGGGCAAAGCTAATCCAAGTGTGGACATCAAATCTGGTGGTTTAACAATATGGAGTCAAAAGAAGAGTGATACCTGGGGTCTACCACCAGGATAATGGGGGAGGGGAGAGTGGAGAGCAGAGGAAGATGAGAAAACACAACTAACACCTATTCTGTATTTACCATGCCATCAGGCACTAACCTAATGCCTGGAGTAGAGAGTATAAAACTAGCCCACAGCATCCTACCACCAACTAGGAGCAGACTTGATTATCTGTTGAATGATGACCTGGCACAGGTGGTTTGATTCATGGGAGAGCCTGTTGGTGGTAACACAGGTTGTCATTATTTTCCATGATTTTATATCCCCTTGATTCTCTTCCTGCCATGAGCATTTCTCTTTCCTTGGGTTTTTAGTCAATTAATCTCATTGTGGATCTCTAAACCACCGTCATTAACCATCTGGTTTTCTCTAAATATAATTGACTGAAAATACTCTCAGTGCTTCAAGGACATCTTGCAGATCTTTAGCTATTCTCTTTACTCAGTTGCCTACAGCCATCACCATTTGGATGCCCCACCATTCCCAGACTTAGCATAGCCATTATTGCTTTCAAAGGAACTTCTCAAGACATTAATTAAATTATAAATTCTATGGAGATATTTTACATATATTTATTAATTTCACTCTTCTTAGATGCAGGCTGGTTAATTCTAGGATTTGTGTCTTCATCTCTATGGTGTTGTTTAGAGCACCTAACACAGTGTTTGGCGCATGGAGATACCCATCACATGTTCAGTTTATTGAGGTGAAATCAATGGTTGATGTAAATAGGTAAATTAAATAACTACAAAAACATAATTTAGTTAAAATACCTTGGATTGTTCCAAAAATAGCTCTAGCCCTAGTTTTAAGCATGGAGTCTATATGTTCATGAGTTTCCAAAATACTAAGGAATATAATATACATAGATATTTTGTTGAACAAAATTTATATGTTCACATATATGAAAAGATACAATGATTTAAATTTCAATACTGTTCACAACACCAAGTGGAAATCACAAAAATATTCATTAATGCATGTTGTTAAAGGAAATTATGGTACATCAGCACAATAGCATATCACATTAAATACTCTGTGTGCATGTATGTGTGTGCATTGACAAGAAAAACACAACATGCAAAACTGTGCCTATTATCATTTTGCTTGAACTTATTGGAAGAATCTATACTGCATAAGAAACTGTGAGAAGATTAGGGTATAGCTAGAGTTAGGGTTATGGGCAAAAGCTTGAAAGTCAGGTATAAAAGGAAGATTAAATTTTCACTGCATACTCTTTCCTGTATTTTGATTTTTATTAGATGCTTGTATTAGCTTTTTAAAAAGCTCCAGCTTTTTAAAAAAAACTCCAGCTGAGTTAAACAAAACCAAAACTATTAAAACTACAGTGTAATCTGAGACAAGGTTTAATATTCCAATAAAACCAGAGTCAATTTCAGAAGATCTTCTAAAGCATTGTCTTTTTGGGAAATGACATTATGGCTCAAAGGATCAAAGTCAATATCCTTGAATACCTAGACTTTTTTATAGTGGCTTTCCTGTCCTTTCTGACTCACAGGATTATGAAGTGTCTTCAACTATTTTGCCCATTTTTCTAATTGTGAAGTTTGTTTTCCTATTATGGTGTTGTAAGACTTCTTAAAATAATCTTGATGCAAGTCATTTATCAGATGTGTGACTTGCAAATATATTTTCTCAGTCTGTATTTTGTCTTTTCATTCTAAGAGTATCATTTGAAGAGTCAAAGTTTTTAATTTTAAAAACTGTGATTTTTCATTTTTTCTTTTATAGATCATGTCTTTGATGTTGTATCTAAAATTTCATTGTCAAACCCAAGGTCGCAAAGATATTTCTCCTCTTTTTCTGAACGTTTTATAATTTTATGTTTTATATTGATGTCTATTATCCATTTTTAGTTCATCTTTGTATGAGATATAAATTGTCAATTGTTTCCTTTTTTAGCATATGTACATCCGTTTGTATCACCACTATTTGCTCTAAAAATTGTTCTTTATTAAATTGCCTTTGACCCCATGTTAAAAAAAAAATCAGTTGATTATATTGTATGGGTACATTTCTGGGTTCTCTCTTCTGTTTCATGCAAAAATGTGTTACCCTGTCATCAGCACCACACTGTCTTAGTTACTGTGACTGATAATAAGTCTTGAAATCAAGTAATTTCATTCTACCAGCACTGATTTTTTTTTCCCCGGAATGGTTTTAACTATTCTAGATCCTTTGCCTTTCCACTTTAGATCAGTGTGTTGCAGTCTACAAAGAATATGCTACAATTCTGATTGAGATTGTGTTAAATCTATAGATCAAATAGAAGTGGTATTTTAACAATCCTAAATATTCAATTCATGACCATGATACATTTCTCTATGTAGTTAGATATGATTCCTTTTCATCACTGTTTTGTAGTTTTTAGCCTATCGGTTTTACATGTGTTTTGATATATTTGTCCTTAGTACTTCATTATTTTGGTACTACTGTGATTAATTTTTATCCAGTTTCAAGTCTCAGTTGCATATTGCTGACATACAAGACGATTGATTTCTATGTAATAATCTGGTATTCTACACCCATGTTAATCTCACATATTAGTTTAAGGAGCATTTTTTTTTTGTAGGTTCTTTGAGATTTTCTACATAGACGTTCGGGCTATTACTAAGTACAGAAGTTGTCTTGCTCTTTCCCTGTTGTATTGGCTAGGTCTTCCTGTTTGATGCTGAGTAGGAATGGCATGAGAAGACATCTTGACCCTATTTCTGACCCTTAGGGAAAAGATCATTATGCATGATCATCAATGAGTATGAAGTAAAATGTAGATTCTTTGTGTATGCTCTTTAGTAGGATAGGGATGTTACCTTCTATTCAGACTTTGCTGAGAGTTTTTATCATGAATGGATGTTGAATTTGATGAATTTTTTTCTGTAACTATTAAGATGAGCATGTGATTTTCTTATTTAGTTTGTTTTTACTGTGAATTTCAATGATTGATTTTTTTTTAAGATTTTTTAATTAACTTGACAGAGAGAGACACAGCGATAGAGGGAACACAAGCAGAGGGAGTGGGAGAGGGAGAAGCAGGCTTCCTGCCAAGCTGGGAGCTAGATGTGGGGCTTGATTCCAGGACTCTGGGATCATGACCGGAGGTGAAGGCAGAGGCTTAAGGACTGAGCCACTCAGGTGCCCCTCAGTGATTGATTTTTGAATGTTAAATCAGTCTTATATTCCCAGGATGAACCCCAATGGGTTGTAATCATTATCTTTTTTATATATTATTGGATTTGATTTGCTACCTTTTTATCAAGACTTTTTGTGTCTACATTCATGATAGATATTGAACTCTAGTTTTTTGTAATGTCCTTGCCTGGTTGTAGTTGGGCTGCACTCATATAATGAATTTGGAACTGTTCCCTCTTTTTTTCTATTTTATGGAGGAGATTTTTGTAGAAACCTTATTATTTATTCCTTAAATTTTTTGTATAGTTCATCTTTGAAACAATCTGGATCTAATAGTCTTTTTTCCTATTTTTAACAGATTTTTAAGAAAAAATTAAAGCTTTAATAGATACAGGGTTGTTTAGATTATTTCTTCCTTTTTAAGTGGGAATTAGTAGTTTGTACCTTTCAAAGAATTGGTACATGCCATCTAAACTGTGGGATTAATGAGCATAGGATTTTTCCTTGTATTCTCTTGTTTTTTTAATGGCCTTGGAATCAGTAGTAATGTCCCATATCCTTATATTGATATATTGTTTTTCCCTTGTTTCTTTTTGATCAACCACATTAAAGATTTATTATTTTGATAATTTATTATTTTGATAAAATTGATCTTTTCAGGGATCCAGCTTTGGGTTTAATTGATAGTCCCTAGTGCTTTTCTGTTTTATTTTCACTACTTTTCCCCCACTCTGCTTCTTTTATATCTTTTTCTTTTTTTTTAATATTTTATTTATTTATTTGACAGACAGAGATCACAAGTAGGCAGAGAGGCAGGCAGAGAGAGATTAGGAAGCAGCCTCTCCGCTGAGCAGAGAGCATGATGTGGGGCTCGATCCCAGGACCCTGGGATCATGACCCCAGCCAAAGGCAGAGGCTTTAACCCATTGAGCCACCCAGGTGCCCCGTTTCTCTATTTTCTTAAGGTGCAAGCTGAGGCTAATAGTTTTAGATCTCCCTTGTTTTCTAATATAAACATTTAATGCTATAAATTTCCCTCTTAGTCCGGCTTTAGATGATTCTCACAAATTTTGACACGCTATTTCATTTTTATTTAGATCAATATTTTAAAAATCTCTCTTGTGATTTCTTTTTAGGTTATTTGGGATTATGTGTTTAATTTTCAAATATTTAGGGATGTTTCTAGATATCTTTTGTTATTTATTTTTATTTTGTTATGGTCCAAGAAAAAATATAAAATTGTTTAATAAATGTGTATATTTAATTTGTTAAGGTTTATTTTATGACTCAAGATATAGTCTAGCTCAGTGCATGTTTCATTTGCACTAGAGAAGAATGTGTATTCTGCTATTTTTTGGTGGAGCACTCTGTAAATAGCAACTAGGGGAAGCTGATTGACAGTTCCAGCTATCTATATCCTTACTGATTTTCTGCTTATTCTATGAATTCCTGAAAGAAAAGTGTTGAGGTCTCCAATTATAATTGAAAGTTTTTCTATTTCCCCTGTGAGATCTATCAGTTTTTGTACCATATATTTCAAAACTCTGTTGATAAATTCATGAAGAAATATGTGTTTTTAAAAAGAAGACTTTATAATACTTTCAGTTCAAATTTCAAAGTAAAGATTTTTGACTCTAGTTATTTGATTTTATATTAATTATTTTTCTCCCTTTTTTACTGAAAATCATGTTTTCTAAAAAAGCATTAAGAAAATTAAAGTTTATACTTCTCTCGTTAGTAAGACTATCATTTCATATATTTGGGGTCATCTTAAATTATATTTTTCTGTGAATGGCTTAGTCATATATTGTGCCCATTTTTATGTTAGTATTCCTTTTTAAATTTTTAGTTCTTTATATGTTAGAGATTTCCAATTTTTTTCTGTTATATAATCATGTATAGATTTTCCCCATATTTTAATTTGGGGGAGTTCGTCAGTGCTTTGTAAGTTACAAATACTTCATCATGTCACTGAAACACCAGTATTTTCTTTTACTACTTCTGAATTTTGAATTATAGAGAAATTTTCTACCCTTTTATTTTATAATGAAATCTATCCATTCTTTTATAGTACTTTTATAGCCTTTTAAAGAACATTTAGATTTCTCACCTATTTGGACTTGTTTTCTGTATGGTATATTCCACAAACATTTTTTTCTTTTTTAAACGGCTATCCAATTTTCTTTTTTTTTTTTAAGATTTTATTTATTTATTTGACAGACAGAGATCACAAGTAGGCAGAGAGGCAGGCAGAGAGAGAGAGGAAGAAGCAGGCTCCCTGCTGAGCAGAGAGCCCGATGTGGGGCTTGATCCCAGGACCCTGGGACCATGACCTGAGCCGAAGGCAGAGGCTTTAACCCACTGAGCCACCCAGGTGCCCCGCTATCCAATTTTCTAATACCACTTTATAAAAATATTCATCCATGTCCTGCTAATTTGAGATGTCATCTTTGTCATATGTTAAGATTCCATTCTCATATATTAAGATTCCCTTGTATTTATGAGAGCTTTACCTTTTCTTCTGTTAGTCTGTAGTTTCATTCCTGAGCCAATATTACACTGTTTAATGATAGAGGCATTATAATTTCGTATGATTATTTCCCAAATTGCTCTTCTCTTTCAGGATTTTTCTAGCTATTTTTGGCTTTAAGAATGGCATTGTCTTTGAGTGCCTGGGTGGCTCAGTGGGTTAAGCCTCTGCCTTTGGCTCGGGTCATGATCTCAGCGTTCTGGGATCAAGCCCCACATCAGGCTCTCTGCTCAGCAGGGAGCCTGCTTCCCCCTCTCTCTCTGCCTGCCTATTTGCCTACTTGTGATTTCTCTCTCTCTGTTAAATAAATAAGTAAAATATTAAAAAAAAAAAAGAATGGCATTGTCTTCAATAGTCTAGACCCAAAAACGATGTATGTATTTTATTGGGATAACATGAAATTCTTAAGCTTACTTAAGAAGAATTGTTATCTGTGCAATATTCCTTGGTCTCCCTTACCATGAACGTATTCTTTTTCTCTCTGTTCAAATGAATTTATTTTATAATGGTTAATTATTTTAAAGATTTCCTCATATATATTTCACATATTTTAAGCATATGCCCAAGTTTGTGTTTTGTTGGGGGCCATTAAGTTTAAGTCTGGACTCATGAAATCTGTGTGCAAATGTTATTTTCTCTTGCCGTCTCACCATGGAAGCCTCCCCACTCTGACTCAAAGGCCACCACTTCATCCCTGTAATTCTGAAATCTTATTCTCATACAATAATGACAAGCTGGAGTGTGTATTGTTTGCAGAGTCAGTTGAAATATATGGGACTCTTTTTTTGAGTATATGTGTTGGGAGCTGGTTGAAATGGTATGAAATCTAGTAGGAAGAAGATTGACATGTAAAATTAGTCAGGTGAGTTCAAGAAGTTGTAAGTTGGCTTATGGAGCTCTGAGAATGTCAGCAGCTCTGCTCTTCCCTTAACTTCATGTGCTCCTTTCTCACCTTGTAGATGGCATCTCTCCTGGGCGTACATTCTGTCAGCAGAACATCCTGACATAAATTTTCCTTCACTTAAGTTCACAGTCAGTATTCACGAAAACTACCATGAGGAAATGTAACAGTGAAAGTTGAAGCGGGTGGCGTGCAGAGGGGTAGGGACAATTATGAACTGAAGTGGAAGCATTGTTCTGATGCTGTGAACGGTTCTTTTAAGTATTTTAGTGATATTCCTGTGAAAGCTACCTTATCAATTTATTCAAAATAAAACAGCCATTATGTGGAAATTGTGACGCAGAAGGAAAGAACATAATGAACCTTTTGTTATAAACATCTGAGCAAATAACTCAAGATTCAGTCAGGGTTCCCTAAAAGAAATGTTAAGTATTGAACTTAATGGGTTTTTAAAAAATATTTCTGAATATTAAAAAACTATTAAAATGATCTGAAAATCTCTCTTCTTCTTTCCTATATACTTCTTTTCCTTCTTTCTTATACTAACTAAAGAGCCTCCCTAGAAGTTAAATATCTGTCTCAATTAGCCTTACTTCTAATTGACACCGAGCTCCCAGTTATTAATAGTAGAGCAGAAATAAATGGTCACCAAAGTTAATAATGCATGCAATTATTTTCTATTCTCATGTTGGGTAGTAACTGAAGATGATCTCCCCTATTTTTGCATACAGATACAGATACAGAATAAAATCCATGTGTTTTCAGATTTGCCAATATTGATCTTGTCTTGACCATACTAATAATGTCTTGAGAAGACTAAAAGTAATGTGGATTGGGAGTCAGACCTAGGTTTGAACTCCAGGTTTAATCTATTTGGATTGAATCATCAGACAAGTATTTACCCTTTCTGGAAAATAGGAAAAATAATGTCTATCTTAAATGTTGTAATGAATATTAAATGAGGCAGTATATCTCGCATATGGATACCTTGATGCCCAGTAGACAACAGGTTTACCAGTGAGTGATTGAGTACTACCTGCATTATACTGACCCTAGTTTTTCTCTTTTCCAACTCCCCATTTCCCTTTAGAGAAGTATAGGTCAGTATAAGAAGTTCACAAATACTTTTGAATAAATAGAGGGATGCTGATGTGATCTCTGGACTAATTCAGGTTTAGATACTCCCTAAATTTGAAAACCATTCCTCAGCAACTACATTCCACAATGACAAGAGCTCCAGTTGTGTCTTCAGGCTCAAGTCTTCCTAGGACTTGGAGGATAGCTTACACCCTCTAAGTTGGATGGATGCCGTTGCTGGCATAAACCCTGAAAGGAGAATGAATTCATTGTGGGGTCTTCTTTCCAAGCTCATGCAGAAACTGCCTGTATTTCCCATCATCTAATCCCGGGCTCCTCCATCTGGCTCACTATCTCTGTGTTGTGCATTTGGCAGTGGAAGGAAAGAACCAACTAGTTTTAGGCATAATATAACACATTTTCCATGCATTTTCTTACTGGTTTCATAAACTAACTCTATAATGGTACTATAATTATTTCTCATACTTTTTAGGTGTGAAAACCGTAACAGTATAACTATATTTGAAATCAAATGGGAAGTAAACAGTGCTTTCTAATTCCAATGCATGAAATCATTTTACTCTGCTGCATACTATAATTTTTAGGGGCTTACTACAAAGTCCTCACACTGACCTAAGAACCACAAAGGGATATCGCAGGACCGAGGATAATGCTTTGCTTTCTCCTCTAGCTAGGATATTGTGATATAGCCTTAAGAAAGAAAACAAGTAGTCACAGCTCCCTTTGAACAATCCTTAAATTCTCTGAAGATGAACATTATGATGACTCCTTAGTTTTTGTCCCCTGCCTTCCTCTTCCTATTACTGAAGACTTCAAATCTCAGAATCCTCAGACTAGCTATACTCAAAACTTCTAAAATCAGAGGAAGCCACTCTATTTCTTAGAAACTTGGTTTCTGTAGCTTTAAATGAGGTTGGACAATATGATCACCTAGACACTTTTCAATTCCAAATAGATTTTTATTCTATAACTCCAAATAAGAGTCTTTTTAAAAATCTTTTTTTCTTGACCTCCTGTTTACACTTTTTATTCATGTTTGAGACCTTTGAAATCTTCAACAAGTTACATACCCAATCTAGTATGTACCCAGGAACAAATACCACTGTTAAGCATAGCACAATAAATATGTAGTAGAGATTCAGTCAGTGCTTTATTGACTCAGTCAGATCCCACCTACCCAGAAAAGCAGAAAAATACACCAAAATAGTTGAAAGTCTACATAGGATGGTGAAAATGGTGTATGAAATTACTATAGGACTTAGGGAGGGAAAAGGTGTATATATATATACCTATATATATATAAGGGGTTTGAAATTCCATTTCAAATGGAGATAGGAACTTATTAAAGCAGTCACCCTCCTCCCGCCACATCATTACTATAAAATAGAATGGGTAGATGCTGATTAAGTGGGTTTTCAGGCCATGTAAGTTTCTTTTAGTGAGAGTAAAGAAAGTTGGTACACGTTTATTGATTTTTTTCCCCCTTGTGTGCCAGGTATTGTGCAGACATATCTTTATATAAGCAATGTCCCTACTCTTTGAGGTAACTTCATTTTACACATGAGGAAAACTTCAGTACTGAGTAGTGTAGTCACTTCCTCATGGTGAAGCTCAAATGTGAATCTTGGCATGTCTGACTTGATAACCCTTAAAAACTTTGGAGATAAACTTTACACTGAGTCCTTTTTCCTTTTCTTCTTCCTCTTTCTTCTCATCTTCCTCTTCCCTATCATTGAGAGAGCTCTGGACAACTCATCATTACCATGTTTAAAAAAAAATTTTTTTAAGCTTTTATAATTTTGATTAGGAAAAGAGCAAACAACTTTGTTGAAGATCTGTTTAGTTTTCACCCTAGTAAATCCCAGCCATGCCACTACTAGGGCCTCTCCCACCTTGGCCTTCATTCCTCTGACTTTCTTGTCTCACAGCAGCATTAGAGAGCAGAGCCCTGCCTACTCACGGGGCATAAGGGACACTGCTGGGGCAGGGGTGAGTTTCTTTCAGTCTCATAAGCACAGTTGCTTGCTGGAGAGTAATTAACAAAATGGGCATCATATAATTCTCAGAACCATCTTCCAATTCTGATCACTGTTTCCAGCAACATTTCTTGGCTGACCTATCTATCTTGCAAGTTTAAAAATTGCGATATCGGGTGACTTAAAAGGACCAGATTTGAGAAAGTGCCAACAGAGGAAGCACAAAAATGGAAATGATGATGATGATTAGTCCACCTCTAAAATAATAGATCCCTCGTGGTTTCTCTAGTGCCACTTGTATTGGAGGTTAGAAAGGTTTCCCTAGCAAAATGACATGCTTGCCTCCTAGTTATAGAGAACAGGGCTGGGAACTGGTGGCACTGCTGTGTCCTTAGCCCATAGCCAACACTCTCCATTGTAGCAGACATTCTCGAAATCTGTCATTATTTTAAAATACCAGCAGAGGGTATGGCCATTTCTGTACAGCTATGAATAATTCATAGAATATTTCAGATAGTGAAGTAACTAAAAATAGCCAGAAAGTTGAATGCCCTGACCTTAAAACAAAATCTTTGCTATTGCTGAATACTATTATTTTTGAAACATGACACCAGGCAAACTAACTTCCTAAAGATTTTGCTTGTTTTATTTTAACTTACTGACTTCACAGCAAAATTCCAAGTTCCTCCTGAAAAACTGAACAAATGCTGAAGTCATTGTTATAACATTGCTCTAGTTCTTAAAATCTGAGTACAGCGGAGATACCGCTTTCCTTTCACACTCTTACCCAGATGCCTTCACATGACTGCCACCCTTGAATACGGAACCAGAGTATGAGAGGCTGAAAATAGATTCCAAATTCTTGGGAAGAAACGGGGATTTGGGGCAATAGCTCTGTTGCTAGGTGGGTTTTTTTTTTATGTTTTAAAATATGTATTTTATTGAGATAGAATCTGCATATAACATTATGTAAGTTTAAGGTGTACAGCATGTTAGTTTGATAAATTTATATATTGTAACATGACTACCAACCTGGCATTAGCTATCATGTCACATAATTATCATTTTGTTTTTGTGGTGAGAACAATCAAGATCTGGTCTCTTAGCAACTTAGCAACTTAGCAACTTGGAGGGTTAGAATACAGTACTGTTGTCTGTAAACGCCATGTTGTGCATTAGATCTCCATGGCTTATCTATCTACTGGTTGCAAGCTCGTACCCTTCAATCAGATCCCCCCAGCTGCCTCCTTCCCAACACTGTAACCGCCATTCCACTCTTTGCTTTTTATGAGTTCACCCTCATGAGGGTGGATACCCTATTCTGTTAAGGAAAAAAAACCCTAAATTTTGTGATGATAGCCTAGGTTTATAACTTACTAGCTATATATCCTTGAGGAAATCAGTCAGCCTCTCTGTTCCTGTTTTCTCATCTGTAACGTAGGGATATTAACACCTGCCAATGAGAGTACTATACAGACTAGTTAAGAAAAATAAGTGAAAAATTTGGAAACCATGAAGCAGCACAGTGATTTAAATATAGTCATTGATTCAAATGAAGAAAGGAAGTGAAATCACCATAAAGGAAATTTGGATAATAAGCCCTCCTCCTGTTTTGAGTTAAGGGTATATTTTCATACTTTTTTATTCACACCACACATGAATAACTTACTGTAAAATATTCAGAATTTTATGGAGGAAAATGAGAACATTTTCTTTAATGAGTATGTTCAGTTTCTTTCCCCTTCTATGTAACCACTATTAAGAGTTAGAAATATAGTTTCCTTCTTTCTCTTTAGCTACACACTCAAACTGCCCTTGTTACATTGGAGGCAGTGGTGGAAAAGTGCTGTGGTTTCACCTCTGTGTGACCCATGTCTGTCATTTTTCCTGCCTGGGATGTGTTCATATTTTAAATGAAGCGAAAGAAAAATCTCTTTCTGGATGGAGGTGACGACTAAGTGAATCATTCACCCCCTGCCAAACATAAAAAAAGAAAAAAGACAAACCTTGTTGCTTTCAGTATTTAAGGTTTGTTTTTTTCTTCAGTGAAAAGACAATTATCCCATTATCCATGACTCATCAATTTTTAGGCTGTTATTAATATAAAAGTTTGAGAATCAAGCTGACAGGAAGATAGTGCCAAATCATTGATGCAGAGCTTGAAAATGATGCATAATTTGATTGCTCTGCTGTTTTCACTGGAATATAAAGCCAAAACGATCACTTTAAATCTGTTGAATATACAATTTTTTTGTCAAACTTTTTTGAGATGTTTTTAAATTTTGCATTTGTGATGTTACCTTACTATGCTTGAAGTGCTATGATTGAAAATAGCCGCTAGTTTATTGGGGATTTCATATAAGTTCTTAATTGAAAATCTCTATCTATAAATTCTAAGAATACTTTAAATTAATCATTAATACAGATAAAGTAATATTTTAATAGACTTCATATAATCATGATGATGGCTCTACCCCAAAACTAATTTTCATTTTCCTATTATATTTGGAAGTGAGGGATTTATATCCATGGTCTTCAAGGTTTGCATTTTTTTACTCCTGAAAATAATTTTGAAATGCTAGGCACATCTTTACAAATTTAGAGTTGACATATAAAACTTTTTATTATAAACTTGAATAATTGTAAAACATATAATTACCACAAATACTCATATCTAATAAAATCTAATCTAGCATATCTAATAAAATCTAAACATTTGAGAAATTTGATATCTACATTTATCCATTTAAACAAATACCCAGATTCTTACTAACCAAATATTTTACATCATTCTTTAATCTTTTTGAATGTGTAGTTATATTTTGTGTTACTCTGGAAAGATTAAGCACAGAGAGGTTAAGTGATTTCCCCAAGGTTACACAGCATATATATGGCAACTCCTGGTATGAACCTGAGTCCTTGCTTCAGGGTCTGTTATTGACCTTTATTAACCATTTTCTACTTACATTTTGAATTTGAACAAAACTGAAAATGTGCATGCATCATGTATTTACAATTTGTGCCTTGTGTTGCTTCTTCTTTCATCTGTGAGTGTATATATTTTTTAAAAATTTTTCTTTATTTTTTTAAATTTCTTTTCAGTATTTCAGAATTCATTATTTATGTACCACACCCAGTGCTCCATGCAATCCGTGCCCTCCATAATACCCACCACCAGGCTCACCTAACCCCCCACCCCCCTCCCCTCCAAAACCCTCAGATTGTTTCTCGGAGTCCACAGTCTCTCATGGTTAGTCTCCCCTTCCAATTTCCCCCAACTCCCTTCTCCTCTCCTTCTCCCAATGACCTCCATGTTATTCCTTATGTTCCACAAATAAGCGAAACCATATGATACTTGACTCTCTCTGCTTGACTTATTTCACTCAGCATAATCTCTTGCAGTCCCATCCATGTTGCTACAAAAGTCGGGTATTCATCCTTTCTGATGGAGGCATCATACTCCATAGTGTATATGGACCGTATCTTCTCTATCCATTCAAGTGCATATATTTTAATGCTGTCACTAAAAGCGCATGGTACAGGATGATACAGCCAGCTCCCTGGCCAGGAAATAGGAGCTTTTAGAAAGAAAAAAGAATATATACCTCTCAGTCTTTATATTAGCAAAATATTAAGAGACTTTTTTGGGTTTTCTCACTTTGTAATGTCTCCGATGAAGAGTAGAAAAAATCTACTTTCAGCAACTCAAGAGAGAAAATAATTTTTTTGGATGCCATTGCTGCCAAACATCTTTGTGCTTAAAAACAGGAAGACTGATTGGTCTGGGAAGCAGAACCAGCATGAAGTTCTTGTTAATGGAGCTTGGACTTGGATTAACACTTTTGTTTTGTGTCTACTCTTCCTCAGGCAGTGTGGAGTCACAAGTGTTAGTCCTACTTTTGAAAAACTTGAAGGATTATGACCTAACCAACAAAGGGGTAGAAAACCTATAAAAGAATATTGATCATGACTTAATATTATCCTGAGTAGAAAATCAATTAATTTTGTTGAAAATATTTTTTGAATTATTTCTGCCTCTTGAGTTTCTGAACTTACTACTCTCTGCATTGTGAAACCAATTTATTTATTAGGGACCTACCAACAAGGAAAAAGATATTTCCTAAACGTTGAGGTAAAGATGTCCATAATACTGTTTGTTATTAATCATTAATAATCAATGGCCATTAATTACCAAAAGTAAGGCTAGAAAAACACAGGTCATGAATGTCTAACACAAGACAAGCCATGGTAACAAGTTCCTTCTGATGATACTTTTTTTTCCTTGGTTTTTTCTCCTCTGCCTCCTTTGAATATCCCTCCCTTCTTCCTGAATCCTTCTGCTTCCCTATCTTTTTTTTTTTTTAATGCTTTCTCTTTATGATCCTCTTACCTCATTATTTCCCTTCCTTTTTTCTTTTCCTTTTTCCTATCTATAAGCCTACTATGGGTGCCTATGGTGCCTAGTTAAGTCTGACTAAGAGCTAATAAGTCTTGCTGTGCCTTAAGAGTAATCTTAATTCCTAAGTAATCTTAATTCTTAATTCTGAAAGAATTGATAACCCAATGATAATATCTGTCAATCTCTCTGAGTCAGAATACACAGTGCGGAGGGCTTAAAGCGTCTATAAGGAGATGTCAAGATTTATTATTCACTGTGTACCAAACATTGTGCCATCCATTTCAGACATATAATCATATTAGATCTATATAACATAATTCCTACATCATACAGATGAAGAAACAGAAGTTTTGAGAAGTGTTTAAAGCCATAGAATAGGAATGACCTAGGTCTGTCTGGCTCCAAGCATGTGCAAGGCTGTTTCCTTCACCCCCTCACTGCTTCTAGACATATGATCCTCACTAAAAAAATTCTGATTGAACTGGATTACATACCTTAAGTTGGTATTCCATAAAGAGAATATTTCCAGAAAACTTTGGTTATTAGTCAAGCCACACCTTCTTCCGCAATCTGAGCTGTGGCAAGACCAGTCTTCCAAGGGGTAGACTAAAAGGGCACCATTTCCTCCTGGTTTCAGAATAAATTCTTTACACTAAGTCTGAAGGCTCAAACTATGCCTTTTCCTTTGTAGGCCTGTGTATATTGAATACAAACTGTTCATGGAAGTTAAAATGAACCCTCATTTAAATGGAAGACTTTTTTTTTTTTTTTAATTTGCCATGATACTATACTATAAACTACAACAGGTTACGATTAAGAACATATACACTCAGGGGCACCTGGGTGGTTCAGTGGGTTAAAGCATCTGCCTTTAGCTCAGGTCCTGATCCCAGGGTCCTGGGATGGAGCCCTGCGTCAGGCTCTCTGCTCAGCAGAGAGCCTGCTTCCCTGTCCCCCGCCTGCCTATCTGCCTACTTGTGATCCCTGTCGAAAAAATAAATAAAATCTTAAAAAAAAAAAAGAAAAAGAACATACACACTCACAAAGTGAAATGTCAGAAATGACAAACATTTAAAGCTGGCAGATTTCTTTCAGCTGTTATGGAAAGGTAAAATGATATATTTTTTTTTCTCCCACATATGACTATATGTCTTTCACCATGAACTAAAAGCTATTATATTCAAATTCTACCTTTGTTTATTCATTCCATCCTGGCAATAAATATCTAGAAAAGATCTATAGGAAAATGTTTCGATGATTGATACTGCATTTGCTTTCCAAAGCACAAATCAAATTATCTCCAAAGGTGCTCAAATCCCTTTTCCACCTCAAACACAGATAATAAATTAAATTGTCAGAAATACTCTTTGGCTTAAACATTTGTTTTGAAGATTAAAGATATGACCTAGCTCTATTGTTAGTGAAAAATCATACAAATTCTGTTCTTTGGGGGTTGCTGGCAATATGGGTCTATAGAAAGGAGAAAATCAGTTTATAAATCTTCATCTTGAGCATGAAAAATTTTTAAGAACTTGTATCAGTTTGTCTTGAATACAGCAAAATCATTTTTCTATAATATGAGAAGCAGGGTATGGTACCATGCAAAACACAGGATCCAGATTCAGGAGCTGTCTCTGCTACTTGCTTTGTGGATTTGGGGAAATTCATAACCCATTTCCTCATCTATATAGTGGAGATGATAATGGTGCCTGAATAACAGAAAGTTGTTCCAAGTATTGAGACTGCATGTAAGTATCCTCATAAACCTGACATGTAGGGTAGAAAGGGGTCAGTGATGGTTTGTTATCCAATTATTACATAGAGTAGGATAGAATTGGAAATGTTTTCCAGACTGGTTATAGTCAAGTAAGTTTGCAAAATACACGTGAGCATATTGAATGCTCTGAAAAGTACTGTGCAAAAGAATGCTCCCAAGCTTTATTTAATCCAGCATTTTCCACGTGTTTACCGTGGATCGCTTCTCTCACACAGTGCCCTAAAACTACGACATGAACATCCTACAGAAATTAGAATAGTGATAGGTACCCCAATACCAAGCACATTGTTGGTAGTGATTTATACTTGAGAAATTTGTTGGTTCCATTGATGATGTAGATTTTAAAATGAGATGTATGAATTTTTTTGTAATAAAAGAATTTGGGGTTATTACTGAAATTTTAGAAAGTTGGAAATATAAAAGGTAACAATTAATTATTTTTATGCTTATCTCTCCCCCCAAAAATTGTTAACATGAGACGGGTTACTTTCTATGTTTTTCCTATCACTTAATTTTTGTATTAGTATGTTTATTTATACTCATTCTGCATAAAAAATCTTGTATGTCTTCCACTTAGCATTTTAAGAGTTTATTATAAACTCTTTATAGATACCATTTGTAAAATATTATATTGTTTTCAATTGAGGTGATATGTCATAATTTACTTAACCATTAATTTATGGTGATGTTGCTATGCTTTCACCAAGTTATGACTCTTATAAACTAATATCAAAATATTTTAAAATTCTGGATTAAGAAGTACTTTCAGTTATAAAATAAATACATCATAGAGATAAAAAGTAAAAAAAAAAAAGTCTCCAAATTTCTAACATTTTTAAATTCTAAAGTTTTCTGCTTTAGAATTTCTGATTACTTATTTACAATAAAATCTCAGGATTGGAATGAAAGGAACAAAAGTTTATTTACTAATTTATTTATTGATGTATTTGTTCAACAGATATTTTCTGGGTATCTGTGCTGGGCTTGGTGCTACGGCTGGAATCTCATAGTAGGTAGCCATGGATCCTGCCTTGGAGAATGTGCTATCAGATTTTTAAGAGTCTGGATCTAGACAGATGGTAGGTAGATAGATAGATAGATAGAAAAATAGAAAAACAGATTGCTTTACAAAAGCACTGTTGTGATTCGTATTTTGAATTATAGTAACTTAACTCCAACAGCAGCTGTAGAAATATCCAGAAACCTGTAGACACGATATACAGGTACATTTATAGATAGTGCCATCCAGACATACACAGGCATAAATCCGTCTGGGAAAGGGAGGGAGCATTATGATCTGGGCATGCTTCACATTCTTCTTTCCTCCTGATTCATGCTTTTAGTAGTAAGTATGTCCTTCCTCTTTATCTAAAATATACTCAAACACCAGAATATCACTGCCAGGTATCTAATGTGAACATCTCTGCCCATATGTCACAAAATAGAGACAAAAAAAGAAATTCTTGAGTTTTTGATATGTTTTCATTGATATTGTCAAATTGCTCTAGTATGATTTAGCTCCAGAGGAAAGTCCAGCCTGCCTCTGTAACCTGAAATTCTCAGATCCACTTTATTTTTAAAACTTCACTCAATAAATACCATTTCAATGAAGTCTTTCCAAAGCTTCCCTCTCTCTTCTGAATTCCCACAAATTGGTGCCACCTGTAAAATCTTTCCTTCATCTTGGCCATGGCACCTCAAAGTGATCCCTCTCTTCAAGCTCTCACCAACCCAGTTTTCTGATCATCACTCTTGAAACCTAACTCTGACCATTTCATCCTTTCAACCAGAAGACTTTCCTGACTCCCCACTAACCCCAGGAGAAAAAAATTTGAATACTTATTTTTTTTTTCAAACCATAATCTTTTTCTCCTTCACATAACTCCAGTTCCAGTCAAACGCAAATCTTCAGCTCCACGTCTACACCCTTTACTTTTCCACCTCATTCCTTGATTCATTCTGTCTCATTGGTCTAGAAAGCCCCATCACATCTACATAATGATAATAGCTATGCTGTGTCAACTATCTGCTTTGTGCTGAGAACTGAGTAAGTGTTCCTAAAGTAAGTGTTCCTAAAGTAAGTGTTCACTTACTTTAACTATCACAATTTCTATTTCACGTGGGAAATAACTGGGGTGGACTTAAGTGACTTGTCCAAATTCACACATGTTACTTACATGTAGAGTTCTGTTGGACTCTAGAGTTCTTGTTCTTTCAACTCGAGTACATTTCATGGTCCCAATAGTTTTTGTTTTTTACTCTTAGATGCCACCAAATTCATGAAGCCTTTTCCAGCATCCCACTTAGAAGTGATTCCTCACCATTCTGAGTTCTTATAAATCTTTCTCTATATCTCTAAGCATCCCATTGATTATGTTAGCTCTTAATTATAGGTCTTCTTTCTTTCTTTCTTTCTTTTTTTTTATAGGTCTTTTTTCACTTATTTATCCATTTGATTTTTTTTTAAAGTTTGGGCATAATAAATGGCAAGTACTTTGCGAGGTATTTGTTTTATAAGACAAAAGAAATGTGATCCTTGCTGTCCAAAAGTATACAATTTAGTTGTGCAAACAAACATTAGGTAAACTCAAAATATATAAATATATAATTATATACTTTAAGTGCTATATGACAAAAGCATGGTAAAATGAGATAATAAAGTAGACAACCTGGGGTCAGAGTGGGGGATGGGAATTGTTCAGAATTGTCCTTGGTGAGGAAGTAAAATATCAGCCAAGACATCAAGATGAAAAGAAATTAGCCAAGACTAGGAGTGTAGATGAACAGCATTCTCAGCAGAAGGAAAGGCATAAGCAAAGGTTTTGAAGCAGAGAAAGACTGTTTTCCAAGAATTAAAAGAAGGTCACTCAAGGCTACAGTATAGTGCTGTGTAATTGTCTGTGTGAATGAAGTCCCACAGTGTTTTGCAGTGGTGCCCAGAGGTCAGAACACCTTGACTGAACCAATGGAGTGGAAAAACAGAATGGCATCTGTGTGAAAAGGAACACAGGTCTAGATCATTCAATAATCTATAGTATTACAATATGGAGTGTTCATCTCCTTTCATTGCAAATGGAGATCTCTCACCAGATTTAATCAATGATTGCTGTCATCTAGTTCAGATGTTTATTTGTTTTTCTGGAAGGTAAACACTGTGGGTTGACACATCTGTGCATGTCTATTTTGTCTTTTTTATTTGTTTTTGTTTTTTAAAATTTATTTTATTTTTTCAGTGCTCCAAAATTCATTGTTTTTAATGTATTTTTAACTCCGCAGTGTCTAATTATAGTTCTTTGAGAATATCTTTTGTTTAATACTTATTTCCTGAGACAGAATGAGTTAGTCTCCTTACTTCCTGAAACATACATGCTTTGTCATCATAACCATGCTATTTGTTACACCAACTCTCACTGGAGACTACATGTGAAATTCTGCATTTTTCCCCCATGTGATATTTTTTTGTTTTCTATCAAGTTTGGAACTTCCTAAATGGCTGACATAGGCTCTTGATATTGTTGCCAGCTAGAAATGACTATGAAATACAGACATTTGGTGTAATGACTTCTGTGGCAGTCCATGCATAAAAGAGCTATTATGCTCTTTATCCTAAGTCTACAGGTCACAGAAAGTTCAGGAATGAAGTCTGGTTTTCCCTTTGAATCAATTTGTCACAACCTCTGCTAATCCCATTCTAAAAGGGCTTATTTTCTAACCAATTACATATTATAGCCCTTGATCTTTCTGAGAAGACTTGATAAAATTGAATTTGCAGCAAGTTAGAGGCTGTACAGACTAACAGAAGACTGTTCTTCCCTGGACTCTGAGAAACCAACTGAGGGTTTTGGAGGGGAGGGGTGGGGAGTTGGTTGAGTGCGGTGGTGGGTAGTAAGGAGGGCACGTATTGCATGGAGCACTGGCTGTGGTGCATAAACAATGAATTTTGGAACACACACACACACACACACAAATTAAATTAAATTTTTTTAAAAAGAGAGAGAAAAAAAAGAAATCCCCTGGGTAGACCAAAGCAAATTTCCTAGACTGGGGAGGAAAAGTCATTTATATTGCATAAACCGGTGCCAAACAGTTAGTAGTAGCTGTATTGACAAATATTTCAAGACCACATTTGAGCTGAAGAAGAGATGTACTGCTGATTAACGGTATCTGACATATGTTCAGAAGGAGGAAGTGGTAGTTTAGTATATAGGTATTTCTGGCTAAATCCATTCAGAATAGCCAGGGCCTTGAAAAGTATTCTAGCATAGCAGAATTTAATCAAAATACAAAAGGGAATATACACCGACATTCTTAAAGAATGGCAAGAAACCCCACAAACATGCAATATAAATAAGTCTTCTTAAACTAAAAATATTTAAATAGTGCCATTAAATCAATGACAAACATGACCTCAAAATAACTTTGGGTAATAAGTCTAGGCAGGTACTGAAATATTTTAGTGATCCTTTTTAGTCAGCCTACTTATTGAATTGTTCTTTAAATTTCTCTTCATCGTTACCATGAATCTCATGGATTTTCACATGAAAAACTTGTGTGTAATTATAACAAATTCCACTGCAACTCACAGATATCTAAATATCTTTTTCTTATCTTATTGCTTTAACTAGAACTTCTAAAACAATATAAGTAATGAAGGAGAGAGTGTACCTGCTTTTTCTGTTCTTACCATCATTGTAAATTCTTTTAATATTTTGCCATTGTGAGTCAGAGTTTACAATAAGTGTTATTTTAAAAAATCAGAATAAATATTAAATTTTAAAAATAGCTTTTAATGATATTGATATGATTCATGTGATTTTTTTCACCTTTTACTTATTATGTAACATATTTCCTACAAATACTCTTTGATTATGATGTATTATTTATTTTACTAAATTGCTATATCAATTATTTGAGATTTTTGTTTCAATATTTAAAAACGAGAATGGGCCAAAAGGCCCAATTTTTTTCCTTAGAGATAATTATTGTAAGATTATTACATTAATACTATGATTGTTTTATAAAACTCTGTATTTTGTTGCAATTTATATTCTGGAAGCAACCTAAGGTATTGGTTAAAATCTAGGATCTCAAAAATCAAAACTGTATTGTATTGGCATAAAAACAGACACATAGATCAATGGAACAGAATAGAGAACCCAGAAATAAAACTGTAATATATGGTTAATTTACAAAAAAGGAGGCAAGAATATACAATGGAGAAAGGATAGAAAGGAAAGGTGTTGGGAAGACTGGATATCTACATGCAAGACAATGAAATTGTCTCCTTATGTTATACCATACACAAAAATCAACACAAAATAAATGACAGGCTTGATGTAAGACTTCAAACTATAAAACTCCCAAAAGGAAATAGAGGGGTCAGTTCTTTAACATCAGTTTTGGCCATGATTTTTTTTGAATTTGACACAAATGGCAATGGCAACAAAAGCAAAAACAATCAAGTGAGACTAGATCAGACTAAAAAACTTCTGGACAGGAAAGCAAACCAGCAACAAAATGAAATTGCAACCTGTGGAATGAGAGAAAATATTTGCAAATCATATATCTGATAAGGGGTTAATATATAAAATATATAAATAATCCAAGCAGCTGAATAGCAAAACAAAAATAGACAAAAAATCTGATTAAAAAATAGGCAAAGGATCTAACAGACATTTTTCCAAAGGAGACATACAAAATGTCCAACAGGGGCATGAAAAAGTGCTCAACATAACTAATCATCAGGGAAATAGAATCAAAACCACAATGAGATATCACCTTATACCTGTTAAAATGGCTACTATTAAAAAGACAAGAGATAACAAGCATTGGCAAGGATGTGAAGAAGAGGCAACCCCTGTGCCCTATTGGTAGAAATGTTAATTGGTGTAATCAATGGAAACAGTATGGAGGTGTCTCAAAAAAATTAAAAATGCCTGGGTGGTTCAGTTGGTTAAGCTTCCAACTTGTGGTTTTAGCTCAGGTCAAGATCTCAGGGTCATGAGATCAAGCCCAGCGTCAGTTTCCACACTCAGTGCAAAGTCTGCTTGAGATTCTCTTTCTCCCTCTCCCCACTTCTAAAATAAATAAATAAAATCTTAAAAAAAAAATTAAAAACAGATTGTCATACGATCCAGCCATCCCACTTTCAGTATTTATCTTAAACAAAATCACTGTCTTAAAATGATACTTTCACCCCCATGTTCATTATAGCATTATTAACAATAGCCAAGACATGGAAATAAGCTAAATGTCCATCAACAGAATAAAGAAAATGTATTATTCAGCCATTAAAAAAAAGGGAAGTCCTACCATTTGCAGTAATGTGGTTGGATTTAAAGGCATTATGCTACATTAAATAAGAGAAAGAAAAATATACTATGGTCTTACTTATATGTGGAATCTTAAAAAACCCTTAAGTCAAAGATTCAGAGAATATGTTGGTGGTTCCCAGAGGTGATGGCAGTGTGGGTGAAATGGGCAAAGACGGTCAAAAGGTATAAACTTCCAGTTATAAGATTAGTAAATTCTGAGGATGTAACAATGTAATGCACAGTAGGGTGACTATAGTATATAATACTGTATTGTATTTTTGAAAGTTGCTAGGTTACAAAGGACATACCAGGAGATGTTCATGTTTCAGGACTCACTCCTTTTGCTAGGCCCCTATTTCCCTGGTTAGGGATAAATGCAAATGAGGCTATGATAAAAAAAATTTCTCCTTAATTCTTAAAATTGTTTCAATATCTCTTGCTAAATGCAATAGCTGACTAACAAAGATCTTTAGACTCTATAGCCAAACCTGTTCTTAATAATAGGTTAGCTTTTGATTACCTCTAGTGGAGCAAGGAGGTGTTTATGCTGTAGCCAACACCACTGGCTGACTATACCTGGATTAATAGGTCTAGAGAAGTTGAGACTTAGTTACCCAAGATCACTGAGCAAACCACCTGACTTAAAAAGATGATTTTCTCAGAGGGGTCTTCCCTTGACTTTTTGATTTTGATTGTTTTACATCTTGGGAATCATGGCTCCAGAATACACTCCACTGAGAACTGCACATTTACTCTAAACATAATAATCTCCCTAGTGCATTGTATTCTCATAGCCACTAACCACCAAGCAAATGGTCTCCCTAAGGCTGGAATGTCAAGAAAGGAACAAAGAGGATGATCAACTTAAAAAATGCAAACCTGAAGTTGGAGCCTGTGAATATCACAGAGATTAAGCAAAAAGGAAAGAAGAAAAAGTTGTGACCTGTGGATACCACACAAAGGACCAACACAAACTGCAAGGATAAAGAGCAGTAACTTAGAGTGGTGCTAATGTCTTCAGTTTTTATCACAACTCTCAGTTAAGCTGAGAACCTGATGAAAACGCCATCACTTTGGTTAAGATCCCAAATACGTAATTAGGACTTAATACCTAATCTATCTGCAGTTTCAACCTCCTCCAGAAATGCAGTCTTAACCAGTGAGTCTGGTTTTCTGATCAGTTTTCTGATCAGTACCAGTGAGTCTGTCAATGGCCCTCTTTGGGCCCCCAAAAGAAGATGAGGTAATCTGCCTGAGGCTTCCCATGTTTCCCTCTAAAGGAAAGGGACCTTGCCTGACACAATGCTTTCTTTTCTTTTGCTTGTAACTTCCTTGCCCCATCCTCTTTCCTATAAAAACCTTCCACTTTGTACTCCCCGGAGTCTCCTCCACTTGCTAAATTTGATGCTGCCCAATTCATGAATCATTTAATAAAGCCACTTAGATCTTCAAATTAAGAAAAGAAAAACTTGCTGTTAGAGTGGATCTTAAAAATTTTCATTACTTGGAAAAAAATGGGTGACTATGTATTGATGAGAAGGGATGTTAAATTTATTTTGGTGATCTTTCACAATATAAACATATATCAAATCATTATGTTGGATACCTAAAACACAACGCTATATCTCAAGTCTATCGTAATAAAAACTTTAAAAATCTAGTCTTTTAAGTCTGACAAATGTGGGTTAGAAATCCGGTTCAAGTACTTATGGTTGTTCTCCCTGTATAATGTTACCTACCTCATCAGATGGTGAGTATTAAGTAGGATAGTTCACACTAAGTACTTACCAGCATCTGTGATAATTAGCAATTAGCTGTGTAAACACACACATACACACACTCTCAAAGAAACACAAAATTTGAGATTGTATTGTATTTTAAAGACTTAATAAAATTTGCCAGTAAAGTAGTAACAACCTAATGCCTGTTGAACCCTTAATTTTTAAAAATCTTTTCCCCCTTTCTCTCATATGTGTTTGTCTTTCAAGGCTCTCTTCTTCTTCTTTTTTTATATTTAATTTGTATAAGCACAGATATCAACTATTTCAGTGAGATATTAAACATGCATTAGTGAGTCATACAGAGCTTAAAAAAAAATTAGCTGCTTGATCCCCTCTGAATCCAAGGCTATATCTCATTTCCCTCTCCTAGTAATTTTTTGTTCTTCAACATTATCAGAGACTTACCTGTTTCCTGAAACTAGCTCTCAAATTAAACACTCAGTACTTCTGGTTTCCTAATTTATCAATTTCTATCTTTATTAATTTCTTTGTCCCTTTCTGTTTTTATTTTCCTGAATGCATGGTCTCCGGCTGAAGATGCACTGTGGTAGGGGAAGGGGTCTGGAGAAGAGACATATAGGTCCCCATTTGCAGCCCGTTTCTGCACGAGGTTGACTCTGCAGCTATCCCCACTACAGACTCTGGGCCTCTGGGTCAAAGATCATATGGGAGAGGTTTGGTGTGGGAGGCCACAAAGCATCCTCTTGCCGATTACATGTGGTCTCTCACAAGACAATCTAGCACCAGAATGTAAGGTTTGAAATCAGACACCTAGATTTGAGTCCAGACTCTGCCAGTTATTATTTTTGGAATAAATTTCTTAACTTTTCTAAAACCAATTTTCCTCATCTGCAAAAAAGGCATGAAAAATAGCATTTTTCTATAGGATTATCATAAGAATTAAATGAGATAATGCAGGGACCATGTTTACCTCACTGTCATGTCTCCACTGATACATACTGATGGGTGTGTGCATATGTGTGTATGTATGAGGTATTTCTTGAACTAGTAATTCAAAAATATTTCTTGAATTGAGCCTTGGGAATTTGCTCCTAGCCTTAAAACTCTACATGTTACTGGAACCCAATCTTGTGAAGAGATTGAAGAGCTCACTGAACCTCTCCAGCTATTACGTGATAAAAATGATTGAAGCCACTTGCCAACATAAAAGTGCCTTGTGCACAGTTATTAATAATACTGAGCAGTGGCCATTATAGAAAACCTGCAGCTTTTATGCTTCCATAATTTTAGGCATGCTATCATCCTCTCAAGAAAGAAGAATTGCCCCCAACACAAATCCTACGAGCTCTCTATTTTCCAATAAAGGGAACCTTGCAAATGATGAAAACAATGGCAGGTCCTTTTCACTAGCCCCACTCAGAGGTGGGAAAGGAACGGAGAAGAGGAACATTTACCCTGCACTACACAAATCACCACATTTGGCTGTTTCCAAGCTGACAGTGAGATCTTCCATTAACAGAGATGAGAAGGAAAGGGCTCCCCCTTCAATAAAGAGCCATTTCTGAAAAGGCACTTCTTTATGATAAATATAGCATGAAAACATATTTGGAGAAAAATCACCAAAATGGAGTCCCAAAAGCAAACTGCATAGTCTTAATACATGGCATGTACTGCCATAACTTGTTTCAGAGAGGGCATTGGAGTAAATCTTTCACATTCCAGAAGCCTCTCTGCTTTTTTTAGGTAAGACTATATAATGACTCCACTTCCCGTTCAGAGGACTGGAATTATTGTTTATTATACTGGATTGCTGTGTGTAAAAATTTTAAATTAGAATGTAATTTTTTGGGCTCATAGCAAATATATAACATTTATACTATAGATAAAACACAAGTCAGCCTCTATAAACTGCCTAAAATGATGATAGAAAAATTACTGAGATAAACATTTTAATCATAACCAGGGCACTAAAAGAGTGCCCTGTGAAAAAAATCACCTATAATATTAAATAAGAACACTTGAATGTGAGGGTCCAGAGGAGAAAAACATGTGGGGAGGGGCAGATCAGGAGCTGTCTCTGACAGCAATTGTTTGGTAAAATCCCTGGGTCATGTTGATACAAAAGTTGGGTATTCATCCTTTCTGATGGAGCATAATACTCCATTGTATATATGGACCACATCTTCCTTATCTATTCATCTACTGAAGGGAACCTTGGCTCTTTCCAGTTTGGCGACTGTGGCCAAACTTTGGTATCAACATGGACGGGACTGGAAGAGATTATGCTGAGTGAAATAAGTCAAGCAGAGAGAGTCAATTATCATATGGTTTCACTTACTTGTGGAGCATAAGGAATAACGTGGAGGACATTGGGAGATGGAAAGGAGAAGTGCGTTGGGGGAAACCGGAGGGGGAGACAAACCCTGAGAGATTGTGGACTCTGAGAAACAAACTGAGGGTTTTGGAGCAGAGGGTGGTGGGGGGTTGAGTGAGCCTGGTGGTGGGTATTATGGAGGGCACGTATTGCATGGAGCACTGGGTGTGGTGCATAAACAATGAATCTGGGAACACTGAAAAAATAAAATTAAATAAAACTTAAAAAAAAAAATCCCTAGGTCAGAGTACCTCACCTGCGGGGATAAGTCTCTCAGTGAGTCACTCCAGTGCAGAGCTTCACGGATCACTCCTCATCAGTGAGCTTCATGGATCACTCCTCATCAGTATCCCAAAAGCTGAGCACTCCAACCACTCTCTTTATCTGCCCATGAAGACTAGAAAGCTGCTCAGATGTGTCAAAGTCACTTCTGGGGTCTCTGTCCCTCCAGCTGGAAAAAAAAGATCGGGGTTTGATGTGAAGAGTCAGGTGAGGAAGGAAAAACCACGACATTTTAAGAAGAGTAGCTTCTGTTTTTCTTCTTGGCCACTAAGCAGTTTTAGGGCAATACAGTTTTTTTCTAAGACTTTAACTGATTTTTTTTTTCTTTTTTGAAATGCGAAGCCAGTAAACTATTCTTCCCTGATGGGGCCACTAGTAGAGGCTGAGTCCATGGGATTAAGTTTCTTATTCTTGAAAAAATTATCAGCCATTATATAATAGTGTGAAAGGTGATAGGCAACTACACTTTGTCTATTATGGATCTTTCCCCTAGACCGTATACCACATAAGCTACCAACATATTAAAATAAGAGACGCCAGTCATGGAACTAATGATGTACTGTATGGTGACTAACATAACATAAGAAAGAAAGAAAGAAAGAAAGAAAGATAGAAAGAAAAAGAAAAGAAGAGAAGCCTAATACATACAGAATGTCCTTCAAGATGGGTCTCTTATGGGGTGCCAGTGTGGTGCGTTGGTTAAGTGACCGACTCTTGGTTTCAGCTCAGGTCATGATCTCAGTATCTTGGGATCCAGTCCTGTTTCAGGTTCCCTGCTCAGCATGGAGTCTGCTTAAGAGTCTCTTCTCCCTCTGCTCCTTCCCCCAATGCTCGCAAAACACTCTCTAAAATAAATAAATAAAATCTTTAAAAAGAAAAGAAAAGAAAAGAAAAGGGTCTCTTATACCTTCTTGCATATTTCTCAAGAATTTTCTGAATTCAATATTCCAGTATCAGTAGAAATGTCTCCAGGACCTTATAGTGTAACTGGGTGCCACTCTCCATTTCTTACTTAGTGATAACATGTTTTCATTGTCTGGAATTATTTTTCTCTTGCCCAGTGTGGATGTAAGATGAATGTAATTAGGAGTGTTTGGTGCTACAGAAGCTGTACTTGGAAGATAAGGAGCAGAAAATCCCTAGGGACAAGTATCTCTGAGAGGAAAGGCCACAGTGAAAAGTTGGGTTGTATCAACTTTCAGATGAAATCCCCTGTTCTCATTGTCATGCAGAATATTGAAGATTTTCTTATTTTCAGACAGGGATGGGATTTAGAAGGCACTGTGGGCATTTCCCTTCCTCCCTATGGCTTTGCTCCGGATCTTTATGGAAAGATGAACTGGGATCCTGCACACTCTTTCTCCCTCAGTGTTACAGGAACCGTAATAACATGAAATCTCTTGCAATTTTGTCGGCCAGAGTTGTTTTTATTTAACTTACTCAAGGACTATAAAAGGCACTGGTAACAGCACCCACGTGCAAATTTTGCGTGTAGAGCTACCTGATGAAACCAGGGGAGGCAGGAGGGTTTTAACAAACAGGATACAAACCATAGACAACATAGAGACCTGACGCCCCCTACTGCTGAAAATGTATACATCTGGAAATACATCCAACTAGACAGGGCATCAGGTTCTTCTATTTCTGATTGGGGCAGTCACCTACGCAGACAGCTTCTTGTTGTCATTGTCACTACCACACCAGATGGCCTGGTCAGTCCCACCCCTTCATTGTTATTGTAGCCAAGTGGATGGTGTCACATCAGGCATGAGGAAGAGACTGACAAGGAGGGCTCCAGCATAGACAAAGCTGCTGTGGAGAGCCCCGCTAATTGCCCTGTGGTCCAATCTCAGCATCACCGTGATTTCCTGACAGCAGTCCAGATGGCCCTAGCCTCTACTCCAGGCATGCCGGCCTATGGAGGAGGGCACTGCCACCTGCTCGGGGAAGAGAGCTGAGCCCATTAATTCTGATTTACAGAGATGGCACAGATTCAAGAGTGTTGGCCATGTGGGACCCTGTAGCCCGTCTCTAGAAACAGGCCACTGAGGCCTCCTCATTTGTCCAGTCCCCTGTCCTGTGGCCTTGCCTGTAACAAAAAGCTAGCCGCAGCCTTTAAACTCTGTTTGCTCCCTAGTTTTATTGCTGGCAGAAAGCCGCACACTTTATCAACATTATCTCATATGGGCAGATCCCAGACAGTGAAATGGTAGTCGTTGGGGCCATTAAGAGACGCTTCCACACTCTGCCTGATGCAGAATTTATAGAGTCTCACTGTAAAGGTCCTGGAAAATACAGTTTGTCTCATTATATGAAACGACAACCTAGCACCTCAGAGATGGGGCAATTCCAAGTACTCACAGGCCTCAGGTACAACTGGGCTTCTGAGGCTTGTTAAAAATGATACTGATAAACTTTTAAGATTTTTAGGGGATGCATCGTTTTCTAGGCTCAAGTTTTCAAGGGAAAATATGCTTTCTTCATCCCAGAAAACTCCTGCAAATCCTCTCCTGAGGAAATCTTTATTCCTATCTAGGCTACATTGATGCCTTTGCTCTTTTTATTTTCCTGTGTTTCCACATTGTGTTTATACATTTGCGTGTCTTTGGTTGGGCTCCTCAGAACCAGAGACCGAGACAGATTCCGTGCACATGGTTTATTGAAGGAGAGGTTTCAGGAAAAGGAGAGTAGGGGAAGCGGAGTAGGGCAGAGAACAGAAGTGAGCAAGGCTCTGGCTGATCCCGGGGGACTCTGGGGCATGAATTAGACCACAGAGTTGGTCTCACCTGTGGTAAAGGAGCCACTCAGTCATAGTCCTCTGTGTGGAAGAGGGGTTGGCAGTGTCTGTTGTAATCCTCAGACAAGGAGGATTTAGCTTGGTCTGGAAGTATTGTTCCTAAAGGCTGATCCATGGATCAGCATCCTGGGAATTTGTTAGAACTCTCCATTCTCAGGGATCTGAGGGATCTCCCTAGAAACTCTGGAAATGAGGTCCAGAAATCTGAGGAAAAATAAGCCTTCCAGGTGATTCTGATTCACAATAATATTTGAGAACCACCAGTCTAGGTTAACTGTCTGCAGACGGGGGCTGAGCTTTTCACAGCTATCCCTCACAGCAGCTGCAGGATGGGTACACAGCCTGATAAAGAACATCAGCGATTTCTGTCGGGTGTCAGGAAAGCTTTATGCACAGAAGGAAAACTGGAGGCTAATCTTAAGTCTGAGGAGAAGTCAGCTACGAAGGTGATTTCTGGGCAGAAGGAGAGTCCTATAGGAAGGTTCTAAAATTAAGAAAGGTTATGGTTTATTGGAAGAACTGCCTGAAGAGTAATTTGGCCAGAACACTGAGAGCAAGATCAATAATGGTGCAAGCAAGGATTGACTGGTAGGCTAGGGTCAGAAGGGCACTTATAATTCTATATAAATTTTTAAAATTTATAATCTATAATGGCTAAAAATAACAACAGTTAACATTGACCGAGCATTTGCTATATGCCAGACACTTTGCTAAGTGATTCTCACACATTATCTTAATTAGTCCTCATAAAAACCCAAGATGTGGAGAGATCAGGTTAGGACATTGAGCTTTAGTAACTAACTCTAGGAGCACTACAAGGTGGAATGAGCCGAATTTTGACTGAAAGTTCTGTCTGGATACAAAGCCCCCACTCTTAACCATCACCCTATTCTGATGTGGTATAGATTTTTAAATTCTTATCCAAAAAGCCATGAAAATTTAATTGACAAAGTGACATAAGCATATTTGTATTGTATGAAGAGCATTTTGGCTGCTTTCTGGAGACTACATTGGGGAGAGCAAGATTGCATACATGGTGAACAATTAGGAGAAAACTGTAATATAGGAGAAAGAAGAGTGGCATTGGCTAAGGTTGTGGCTGCCAAGGTAGATAAAAATGGCTACTAAGATACATTTTTTGGAGTAAATAAGCAGGGCTTAGGGATTGGAAATGGGCAGGAGGAAGAAGTTGAGCATAACATGATCTCAGAATTCTAGCTTCCACCATGAAATGGATGATAGCTCCATTCATAATGATATGTGCATAATTCATTACAAGAGGATAGCATTGCAGGAGGACGTCACTGTTCAGATGTAGAAACACCAATTTGTGAGATGTCCTTGAGACGTACAAATAAATATTATTGATATACAGTCAGATATAATCATCCAGAGAATTCAGTTAATAAAAAGTCGGAACTTGTCACTACAGAGTAATTAGAGCATCAAGTACTGAGCATGATATTACTTAGAGAGCGAGCATGAACCGAGAATATGGCCTAGGACTGAGCTTGAGGATCCCTATCTTTTAAAATTCAGAAAATAATAAATTCACTAAGGACGCACTGGAGGGGAAAAGTTAACTAACTAACTAACTAACTAACTAAATAAATAAATAAATAAAAAGAAGGGAAAGTATGTTGTCAGATAAACCAAAGAAAAGGTTTCCAAATGAAAGTTATGGTCAGTGGTTCTGGATGCTACTGATCACCCAAATATAAAGAAGACGGGAAGATGTCCACTGAAGTTAATGGCAGGCATGGTAGCTCCTTCATGGAAGTCATAGTCACAAAAGTCAGACTAAGAACTAATAATAAAGCATTAACCAATTTGTTTATTGGATTAATTTCCCTGCAGAGGAAAAGAAGCATGCATTGTAGGACTTTAGCCTAATATGCAAACACTCAGTTTCTGTAGGTGTTTGCAATGATCTGGAACATGCCAAGGCGAGAGCCTAAACTATATACTATAGTTATATACTCAAACTACTAAAACCTATATGAAGCCTAAACTTCATATAGTTCCGCAAGTGACTGGACTATGCATCAGCTACAGCTGACTATGGCTATCATGCTGGTCGCACTACTAGAGACTTCATCATTTCTTTGTTAAACAAATAAAACCTGGCTTCATTGTTCCATGCTCCTAAAAGTGATCAGAGCCTCTTTCCCTATTTTAGCTTCTGAGGGTCTTCTTGTTCTAATTTGTCTCTAGAGGCAATCATTAAGTCCTGGTTAAACCAAACAGGAAAAGAAAGAAAAGCTTTCTTACTTGGATTGTTCATGAGCATGAGAGCTATTTTCACTATAAGGATTCACTCTTTTAAAGAATTCTAAGGAGTGAGAAATTGTGAAGAAAGGAAGTTTTCATCAGGAAGGTGATGGAGGTAGGTAAGGTCTCTTGAAGAAGAGCAGAGCTTTCACTGAGGAAACTAAGAATCAAGTAATGGGAGATATCTATCTTCCTCTCCCAAAAAATTGGGGTCTACATATGTGGGATCAAAATATACATATTTTTGTTGTGTGCCTCTAATGTACAAGCCATATAAAACCAATTACTGTTATAGGATATTGGGGGGGAGATGAGCCATTAGAGACTATGGACTCTGAAAAACAACCTGAGGGTTTTGAAGGGGCGGGGGGTGGGAGGTTGGGGGAGCCAGGTGTTGGGTATTGTGGAGGGCACGGATTGCATGGAGCACTGGGTGTGGTGTAAAACTATGAATTCTGTTACGCTGACAAGAAATGAAATAAAAAAAATACCAAGAAATAATTTGAATAAATAAAAAATAATAATAATTAAAAAAAGAGATTTATGCTATAGCCCAGTACTAGAAAAATTTTCTAAATAAATCTAAGATAATATTCTGATTAAGTACTGTCTATGACTATAGAATATAGTATTTTTTTCTGGCTTTAATGTAAGGACAAATAATCTAACAAAGGATTTATTTCCCTTCATTTGAGAATTAATATGTGATTTTATTTTATTTCTTTATGTTTGCCCTTACTCTTAAAAAATGTTGGAAGAGAAATTTATTTACACTAAAAATCGCTATATATGTTTTTTATGGATATGATTTTTTAGTCACACTGAATGTATTTGACACTTAGTTATTTAATAAAAATAAAATCCACATGCAGGTTTACATGTGTACATAATTTAATCTGCAGAATGAAGAAATGTGAATAGAAACATTCAATTCCCAATTCTGTTATCTATTGGAAACCACCCCAAAACTTAGGGCTTAAAACAATGATATGTTATTTTGCACTTTTCTAAATGTTGACTGGACTCAGCTGTGTGGTTCTCCTCAGTGGGGTCACATAAGTGTTGGTTCCCCTGGGGCTGGACCATTCCATATGAGCTCTCATTGTCCAGGGCCTCTCTCCACATGACCTTTAATCATTCAGTAGTCTGGCCTGGACTACTCACCACTATATCAACTGGACTCCAAGAGACAGCTTTCCAAAAGGACAAGTCTTGAGGCACCTGGGTGGCTTAGTCATTAAGCATCTTCCTTCAGCTCAGGTCATGATCCCAGGGTCCTGGAATCGAGCCCTACATCAGACTCCCTGCTCAGCGGGAGGCCTGCTTCTCCCTCTCCCACTCTCCCTGCTTGTGTTCCCACTCTCACTGTCTCTGTCTCTGTCAAAAAAAATAAATAAAATCTTTAAAAAAAATAAAAAGGACAAGTCTTACTGTGCAAGCATTTACCAAGCCTCTGCATATTTGATACTCACTAATGTTCATTAGGCACATGGACAAGTCCAGTGTCAGCATGGGAGAGAACTGATAGGGGTGTGAATACAAGGGTCATGGTTAGTTGGGGTCATTCAACAAAACTGTCTACCAAAGTTCTGTAATGCAACCTGAAACATCTTTGTGCTTTATAAAATAAGTGGTACCGATATTTTGTTCACTATTTATAATTATTATAGAATTATGGAACGTTGTTTACTCTGGCCAGGCATATTAATTCATACTCTGGCTCGAGCCGTAGGTTCATTAGGTATATCTCCTTTCAGGTCAAAGTTTTCCTATATGTTTTGTTCCGGCACATCATGGTTTGGCATTTTTCCAGCCTCTAATATAAGTTTCTTCACAGTTCACCTCCTGTCAGACCACTATGTCTGTTTTAGCACCACACATGTACACATACACACATACACACACATGTGTGTGCACATAAAATCACCTGCAGGTCCCAGTGACTCTCCTGGTAAGCTCTCCTTCAGGTCTTTCCTCAGCTTCCAGGCTATGGCTCTCCCATATTAATGTTAGATTCCACAAATGCATATCAAAAGAGAAGAATGCAGGAGAGCCAAGCACTGGCAATTAAATGCTTCAGCCCACAAGTGACATGTCACTGCCACTCAAAATTCATTAATCATAACTTGCCATATTGCCATGTTTAGGTTCAATGGAATGGCGAATATTCATGTACCCGGAAGTAGAAGAAAAGTGTAACCTAATGAATAAAATCCAGTGAAGAAATTTCTACTATGCCTACTAGGGGATACTATGCAATCCCCTAAAAAGGACTAGGTAGAAGAACGGTTTCAATGATATAAATTTTATGTGAGATATATTAAAACTCTAAAAATATAACCACAAACCATATTTATATATTATATTTAATATATAATTCTTATATATTTATATATTATATAAATTATATTTATAACATGATCTAATAAATTTACTAATATTTACAACAGCATATATGGCTAATACTGAAATTATGCATACCAAATTTTCAGTGTTAACTCTTAGGTAGAGAGTAGATTGAATACAGGTGATAAGAAGTATTTTCAGTTTGCTCTAAATATCTTGTATGGTTTGAGTTTTTCAACAATGAAAATGGATAAGTATAAATGTTGTAAAAATAAAAAATAATATTATAACCTATGAATAACAGTCCATGTTTCAGTACCACACAGTTATTTTCTTTGTAATCCTTGAGTAAGGCTGGGGAAAAGATTAGTGAAAGTGTGTTTAGGTTTTCACAGACTTGGGGAATTTCCTGCTTCCTGGAATCCTTTCTACATCAATTACATGAGGGTGGCTGGACCATCAGAAACAGTTATTGGCCATGTTGAGAGTACTGTTTTTCACCCATCATCTTAGGACTGAGCCCACACTCAACTCCAGTGGACACTTGAAGAGCTCTGTGACTGAGTTGTTCAAGTCATCATCCCCAAAAGGGATAGAGTTAGCAAGTGGGAGTTGCAATTTTACCTAGCTATCTATTCCCCTTGCGTTATGTTGGTTGCAGGAGAGGGGAATTTTTGTGCATTTAGGCCTTCAGAGGCCAGTGTAGGAAGGTGTCCTTTGTTTCCCTAAACCCCTCCAACTCAGCCCTTTCCCTGACACTTATTTAAGCTCTTCCCATCTGGTATCCTTCTTCCCCTGTCCTCCCCCAGCACATTCCAGCCCTTTACCCTAAGTGTCAGTCTTTACTCCTTGTATCTTGTATGCTTTTGCTGACTCAAACTTCAGCCAAACATCGCTGTACCTTTCCTCAGCCCATTCATATTTGTCTCACTAGACGGTGGTCATGGCCTTTGGTTGGTGAGAGAGAAGGCCATGTTGTGGAAGTAAAGGTGAGCAAAAGACACATTTTAAAATTTCAGTTTATTTCTCCATGTTCATATTGGCTGTGGATTATTCCTCTTGAATTAACTGAATACATCTCACCACAACAGCATTAATTTAATATTTTTCCTTAATGTTATAGAGTCCAATCTGACCTTAACATGTCTTTCACCCTTCTCAATTAATGATAATAACCTTAGCTAACTATTCTAAAAAGAGAATTCATTTCATTCTTGAGTTGGTCTTCATTTCAAAGGTCTACACTATTTGAGAAAGGCTCTGTATGAACTATTCTGACAAAAGGAACCATACTCAAAAGATGCCCTCTGATTCTTGCATCACCTTTCTAGTGTGGATAGGGAGGGACTGAGAAGAGAAGAGTGATCAGCTCATCCCATCACAGAAACCAGAAAGAGTCAGGGACAGAGTGACAAGTCCTTGTCAAGTCCTTTGTCAAAATAACTAGAGTGGTGTAATCTGAGATTCTGGGAAGAAAGTCTTCCATAGAGTTTCTTACTTGCATTGGCTCAATTTCTTTCCCATCCACTAAGAAGGCTTACCATGCATACTGTGCACTTAGTGTGTGCATTAAAGTGCCACACTGAATTGTGAGAAATAAAAGCAATGTGTGAGGTTGTTCTTACTGGAGCCAAGACATATCTGCTTGAAAGGAAGAGGGCAAAAAGTGCCAAGTGAGCAGAAAGTGCATGCCAAAGCCCTTCAGGGATGGCCAAGGACTCTCAAAAGTGGCAAAGGTGGTCTAGGAGACTTCAACAAATAGTAGGAATCTAACTTGGCTTTTAAAGAAAGGGGTACTTTCCATTAGGTTGGAGTAGAAAGAGTATTCCATTTTGTAAAATTGCTTAACCTATTTCCTCATGGGATTTACAATGTAATTTCTCCAACATCCATAAATTAACAAGAGAAAGAATAATGACATCTAGAGGGTATGGTGAATTAGGTATATTCACAAAATGCAGTACAAGTTAATGCAATCTTTTTTGTGGGTGACTGGTAATAAGTCCTAAGAAGCATAAAACCATTTACATTTTTTAAAATTTCATTCTATTTCTGTGAATATGTATTAAATAAATAATATAAAATTTGAACATTTCTGTACTTTGTCACACCATTATTTACATTGGTGACAAATTAGAGACAGCTCATGTGCTTTAGAATTGAGAAGTTTAAGTAAATTTTGGCTATAAACATTTTGGGCACAGAATAATACTATGCTTATATTTACAATAAATATGGAAAATAAACTTGGAAAATGCTTACGTGGTAATTGACAGCAGGATATACATTTATATGTTTTTTGCACCTATTGAGATATAATTCATATATAACATTGTGTAAGTTTAAGGTGTACAGTATGATGATTTGATACATGTATACATTTATATATTTATTATTATCACATCTGCTTAAAAACAGAAATTCAAGCACTAAAAACAGTTATAGGGGAAAAGTAGACACAGAGAATGTATATCATCAAGAAATAAATGAACAGGGGTGCCTGTTCGGTGGGTTAAGCCTCTGCCTTCAGCTCAGGTCATGATTTCAGGGTCCTGGAATTAAGCCCAGCATCAGGATCTCTGCTCAGCAGGGAGCCTGTTCCCCTTCACTCTCTGCCTGCCTCTCTGCCTGCTTGTGACCTCTCTCTCTCTGTGTCAAATAAATAAATAAAATCTTAAAAAAAAAAAAAAAGAAACAAATGAACAAGGATACATTTCAGCCCCTTTACCTCAATGAAGTTACAAGATGGACCAATTTTGGGTCCCAAATATGATGAGGCTTTATTCCACAAAATTTAGTCTGGGGTAGAGAGAAAGACAAAAATATTATACACTAAACATGCATAAGAAATTGTGAGTCAAATTTTGCATCACATGAGTTCTCTTTGGGAAGCTAAACTACATAGATTCAGATCCAAAATTTTAGCTTAAGTCATTTTCCTTCTTTGAACTCATAATCAATAGTATGAGTTCCATTTGGTGTTCCTTTTTTTTTTTTCTTCTTTTTGACAAGTAAGCTAACATTTCTCCAATGAGTCATTTGATTTCAAAGGATTTGCCATTTTTCCAGTGGACTCTCAGGTCATCTAAAGATGGCATTTACTATTTTTTGGACCTTCATTTGCCCTGCCTTTTTTTCTCTCTCATCTCTCTTCAGCTGGTTTTGAATAGCATGGGCTAAATACAAAAGTGAAATCATTTGTCATATCTTCAGCCTCCCCACCTGTTGAGATCTGGAGGTCCAATTTCATTGCCTCTGTGGCCCAGTGTCTGGGTTTCCAGCACTGAGATCCCTGCAACTTTCCAATGCCAGAATTTTCTTCCCTTGTAACTGTGGTGGGACCTCCTGCCTTAATCCCACTTTTCATCCTTTGAAACACATGTCTTCTTTCAAATCTTTTTTGTTTTATTTTCTGAATATGTCTATTAGCCAAGGAGAAATTGTAGCACTTTGATTATTATATAAAGAAATAGGGTTGTAAATAAATGTCTATGCACAACTATGACTATTTTTCTTTAATCTATTGCACTCCTGATCCTGAGAAACATTTTTTTTTCCTGATTGCAAATCACTGAGTTTCTCTGCTTTCTGGATTCTCTGCTTAGTCCCATTCTACTCTTCTATGGAAAGATTTCCAGTTGCCTTTCCCATTGGGCAGGAATCTATGTTCCATGAATGAGTAGTAGATAACACAATAGTAGTGACAACAACAGAACTTCTGGAAAAAAACCTTACAAAAACAAAATGATTAATATTATTTTTTAAATTTATTTATTTGACAGAGAGAGATCACAAGTAGGCAGAGAGGCAGGCAGGGAGAGAGAGGAGGAAGCAGGCTCCCCGCTGAGCAGAGAGGCTTTAACCCACTGAGCCACCCAGGCGCCCCTGATCATCATTATTTTTTGTGTAATATCATTGCCAATAATGTATTGGGTTAAAAAGACAGTATCAGGGACGCCTGGGTGGCTCAGTTGGTTAAGCCGCTGCCTTCGGCTCAGGTCATGATCCCAGCGTCCTGGGATTGAGTCCCACATATGGCTCCTTGCTCGGCAGGGAGCCTGCTTCTCCCTCTGCTGCTCCCCCTGCTTGTGCTCACTCTCTCTCTCTCTCTGACAAATAAATAAATAAATAAAATCTTAAAAAAAAAAAGACAATATCATTCATTTTCATTTGGATATAAGATTTTTAAAAATCATTTACTGACTGCTAAGAAATTTCTCTGTTACAATAAATTGGGAAGAGGCATGAAGCAAGGGTTTCTGAGTATGTGGCTCAGCCTTTGGAAGATGAATGCACAGCTTGAAGCTGCACAAGACCACAGAAACACTCTGGAAAAGGGAAAATCAGGAGTGGGGAGAGGTGGCCCCACACATGGAAATGGGCCTTGCCTGAACACCAACACTGGCCTGGTATATGGTGTGCCTTCAGTTACACTATCTCATTTAAAACACGTTAGTCCTATAAGTGAGGTAATCGAGGATCAGAGATGTGAACCATTCTTCAGGAGCAGGTGTCCGGTACATGGCTGAGTTAGAATGCAATATTGTTACGCTTCTAAACCAGTGTTTTTGCGGGGCACCTGGGTGGCTCAGTGGGTTAGGCCTCTGCTTTCGGCTCGGGTCATGGTCTCAGGGTCCTGGGATCGAGCCCCGCATCGGGCTCTCTGCTCAGCAGGGAGCCTGCTTCTCCCTCTCTCTCTGCCTGCCTCTCTGCCTACTTGTGATTTCTGTCAAATAAATAAGTCTTAAAAAAATAATAATAAAAAAATAAACCTGTGTTTTTGCAATGTCCTACAATTTATGGTCCTGGCTAGGAGCAGTATTGGAATACTGCTCACCTGTGCATCCCAAGACCCACAGAGGCCATCTGTAGCATCAGCTGTGGAATAACCACCGAGTATTTAGCACGGCACCGTTAGTGAGTTGTCAAGATTTCTAGAAAACCTTAAGAGAAAGTTGGGTATACAATTTTAATGGTGGACAGTATAAATGATTTTAAAGTTAAATTAAAAATAGGTACATTAAGTTATATGCACAATGCATACCTAATATAATGCACTTAAATGTTCATAATTTCAATAGATAAAACACAATTCTAGGACACTTTGTGATATTAGATACCTATATCACTAGGCTCCAAAATCTTCCCAGAGGGCCCACATTCCCTCTCTGCTCTCAGGGTTATTAATGAGAATTTTTGAGCACTACTGATTATTTCAAAAGCCTCTTTTTGCTATTACAGAATGGATGCACTCTCTTTTTGCCAGTGATTCTAACCTTTTCTTGAGAGTAGGGAGAGGTAAGGAGAAGTAGGGTGCTGAGTGTCTCCTTGTGCACAGAAGCGTGCAAACGGAAAGATGGTTTTACAGGCTGTGTGCTTTGGGGCATGATCATTCCCCATAACTCTATATGTTTATGTTTAACGTGGATGTTAGAGGCATTGCCTGTTGTCAGCCACAAAGTAAGGGCACAGCCTAATAACAGGTTAATGGCAGATTATTCCTCGAAATGGAGACTATTTGAAGGGTATGTCATATGTAAGGGAGAGGGACCTTCGGGGAGGAAAAAATGAAGGTTTGCCTTAGTGTTGGGTGTTCAGAGCTTAGAAAAATAAGAGAAGGAACTTTGATTTCTGTTCTATCTCTGAAATGCAGCATGACTCTCTAAGAGGATTGGAGAACATTCAAGAAATGCGGAGAGTTTTTGAAATTGATGTGCAACACGGTAAGATGATGTTGATTTGCTAGTGATCAAAGTCAATGCCTCAGCCTGACATATAAAACCCTTTGCTTCATTTTCTCTGGGGCATATTGCTCCAGTTATATTATCAGTGGTGTTTTTGTTGCTTCCAGTGATTTTTATTCCAAGACTGCTGCCTGGTCTCTCAGGACATTCGTATTTATTTATGTATTGTCAGTGCTCATACTGTTGCTCCTGGCACGAATTAGCAACTTACTTAAGCTCTTCAAAAATAGATTCATTCTTCCCATAATGAGTATCCTTGCTTTTGTGCTTGAAATGATAAATGACAGCTTTAGTATAAGTGCTAAAACATTTCCAATACTTCTGACAAAATCCTAGTGCAAAAGTAGAACTTGTTGAAGTGGCCACAGTAGGAAGAAAGAAAGAGGGAAGGAAGGAAAGAAGGAAGGAACGAAGGAAGGGAAGGAAAGAAGAAGAGAGAAAGAAAGAAAGAAAGAAAGACGAAGGAAGGGAGGGAGGGAGGAATTAATGAAAACATACCCAAACCCCCCGAATAAAGAAAGTATGGATTTTGTATTTTCTGCCCTTACTTTATATTTTTATATTTTTAAAAATTATGTGCTTAAAAATGTTAAATTTTTCTGAATGGCTAAAAGTAAAAAAGATACCAGTCTAATTGCTGTCTTTTTTCACCGGCCAGAAGCAAAAATGTTCAACTCTATTTGCTCAGGTATTTATATTGATATTTCTAAATAATACGTTTATATTGCTATTTGTGGACTTAGCCACTCAGATATTAGCTATGATTTATTACTATGGTGGATTATGCTTGAGCCAGAAACACACTCCTCCCCCATCAGTCCTCTGTATTGCAAATATCATTACTTTATACATTCTCATTAAATCAATATTCCGTGTTTATGTTTATGGCTGTAAATAACTGACCTCACTAAAACACTCTTGGTTCCAATTAGAGAAGTAATATTGTGCTTTCTACATTGCAAAACCATTTTGCTTTCTGTTCTGTGTACTTATTACAAATTTTCCAGAATGCTTTCATTTTCTCTTTAATCACATACATCAGACATTTCATCAGTGCATTTTATTTTCCCTGGAGACTGTCCTTTTGAAGCCCACTTTTCTCTCTAATCTAGACTGGCTGTTCTTTAGGCTTCTGAGAGTATATTGTGTATATCCTAGAGTATATCCTAGAAGTGTCCTACATTATCTAATGTCAACAGTTGTCCTGTTTCCTACTTCCTGTTTTCCCATTTCTTAGTTTATTCCTACACCTCAATAAAGTATATCCTCTAAAAATTCCCTAAGAAGTAAAGTACTCAGAAGAGAAATTGATTCTTAGTCTACCATTCAATTTATTTTAGCCTTAGTTTTGAGTGGTTTGGCTGGGTATAGAATACTAGGATGGAAATTATTTTTCTTCAAAATTTTAGATGCATTTCACTGTCTTTTACTTTCCAATACTGCTGCAAAAAAGCCAGAGAACTTATTATTTCTGATCTTTTGTATTTTACCTATTGTTTATCTATAAAGTCTTAATTTTTTTAAGTGTCCTAAAATGTCATATTAATATGCCTTGCAGAGCTATCTCTGTTTCTGTTCATTGTGGTAGACAGGCAGAAACTGGGCTCTTTAAAATCCAGAAATATTTTTGTTATTTCTTTAATTCATACATACCCCCACGTTTACTCCATTCTCTTTCTAACTGTTCCACTATGTTCTCTTTTTTTTGTTTTTTGGGTGGTTTTTTTTTCCCTCCTGGATTGTTTTATCATTTATTTTCTGTTTTCTATCTTTGGCCTTTTGCTCAAGCTTCATAAATGGCCTCAGTTTTATTTTAGCAGTTTCTATTATATTTTAATGTTCAAAATTCAGTAATCCAATAGCTCACTTTTCTCCTCTGATGCTCCAATAAAAATCATATTCTATTTTCGTTTATGGATGCAGCATCCTCTCAGTCCGTGAAGGTGTTAGAGGTGGTGGTATTCTTGTTATAATCATCACCTTTCCTTTGTCCCATTCATGATCTGTTTCCTCTTTTTTGTTTTTTAAAAACAAAGTTTTTAAAGTTAAAAAAAAAGTTCTTTTTGTTTTTTAAAAATTTATTTATTTGGATTCTGTTTATCAAGTTGCAAGCTCTTCTCATATGTCATGAGCCCTTAGCATCCCTGTGTATAAATACATTCCAGGTGTATTTAAGAATGATATATTAAATAGGTCTTTTAAAAACTCTGCATGCCTGGATAAAGTTTATCCACTGGTACAATTTGCTATAGAGCAATTGGACTTTAAAAGAAAATATTGGTTTCTGTGTGTCTTCTTTGCATAGGGCTGCTCATCTCTATGGGAAAATCCTCTTGTACATTGCCTCAAGTGTACCCTTGGTTGCTAATGGTCTGGGAAGAGAGTGGAAGAGGTCAGACTTTCACTTACCTGCCATTTTCAGCCTCATTATCATCATGTCTCATCCTATTTCCACCATTCTTTGCGTCCTTCAGTCAGAGGATTCTCTCCATTCGTTGTTTCATCTTCCTACTTTGATGAGAGGCAGGGAAGGTAGTAATCAATTGGCCATGCAGAGGGGAGAGGATACTTCCCAGGATAAAAACTCCTACATGTAAATGCCAAAGATACCTCCTTGTTTCCAACCCATGGACCACCTCCACCTTGTATAGGACCAAGTGCCTTTACATTTTGAAAATTTGTAGGCTTCTCAGGTTAAATTCTCACTAGGAGGATCGTCCTCCTCAGGCACCTATGTTTTCTACTCAAGCTTTTTCAAGGACACTGCTCTCTGCCTTCCATCTCCCCAAATGGCACTGGAATCTCCAAGCCACTGATGTTGCATTGTCTGGTACCCCTTCACTCACTATTTATATATTTATGTGAAATTATTCTACATATTCTATATTTACATTAAAGTTATATATTTTATATAAATTTTACATATTTTTATTTTTCTAATATTTATATATTTTATATACTTATATAAGCATATATGTATATATTGTATACTATATATAGCATATATATTTTTACTTATACATTTTAATATATTTTTATATTTTTATTCTATTGCTAATGTTTATAGATGATCTTGGAGAGATATGCTATAAAAATGCTATGTGAATTTTAACAGTTCTATTTAAATTGAGATAAGAATCATGGTCTGACTAGAATAAGTTTCCTTTTCTACTAATTAGTGGAAAAGACATAATACATGCCCTGTACGTCTTTAAAGTTTTCTTACTTTAAGACCTGATTCAATATGACTAAGTAAAATTATTTTTGCTCAAATCCTCAATCCTTATATTCACTGAAAAATTTAAATTTTGAGCAAAATGTTAAAGAAATAAATGGCCACAACCCAATTCACAAACCCTGAACTAAAAAAAAAAAAAAAAAAAAAAAATCTTTGAAATATTCCCTGAGGTGAAAATACCAATATTTCAGATTCAAGACCCTGTAATTTGCAGCCCATCCTGGCCCTAAAATCTAGGCAAGCCTAGCCCAGTCTAGCCTGACTAATGTAGTCGTACAAGGATGGCAACATCGTTAAAAATATAAAATATGTGGCATTTGCTTGGGAGTGGGCTTGGAGAGGTAATAAACCTAATAGTAGGGGATGGAGAAGTGGAAATCCATGTTATAGTGGAAAATATTTCATAAATAGTAAACTTCATTAACCTGATGGGTAGACCATATGAGTATTAAGTAAAAGTAATTGGGTGCATTTGGCAAGGAATTAAATGAAAAGATATGAGCTAGTTAAAATGATTGGCTAATTTGAGAGTGGAAATGAAAAGAGATGATAAATTTCAGAAATTTGGGACAATGTAGAGTTAGAAAAGCTAATTTTTTTAACTGAAAATGCAAAAGATAAAACTGAGAAAGTCTTAAGGCCCATTAAAATTTAATCTGTTGGAATAGACCAAATTAAGGATATGGTTTTTATCTCCAGCATTACGATACGTGAATAATACGTATCCAGCAATACGATAAGTGAATTAAGATGCCTCAAAGCAAAAATAAGAACATAGCATTTCCAAAATAGTTCACCAGCTCCAAGTTGATCTAATTTAAATCTAGAAAAATATTAAGAATAAAAGGCACAACCAACATACATGAAAATAATGTTCTCAAAAAGATCTCTGGCACATGAAAATTGCTGGAATGAAATAGGTAAGAAATCTATTACATTCTGAGAGAATTATATTGTCAAATAAATCATGTGGCTATATTTAAAAGTTGTCTGGCTGAGTTTCAGACTCAGCCATCATGAGCAGAATGAAAGCTAAGTCAGCTGTACACCCTATAAAAAGGGTTGGTTCCCCAGCACCCACTTCAGAGGTGGCCAAAGAAGAAAGAGGTGAAGAGAGAACTCCATAGATTGCAGCCAGGGATTTCAAGGAACAATGAACAAGGAAGCTCTTTCCAAGAGATAATTCAATCACCTATGCAAAGGAACATTCCCTAGGGCAGAGGAGGGGGGATCCACAATGTTGTTTCAGCTAGCAATGAAAGAGTTACCTTCAAGGTTTTAAATAAGCTCCTAGGAAAATAAATCAGGAAAATGATCTTACAGAAACTTTCTACAGTTGAAAGTTCTCTTCTTAGCTCCATTATATAACATTCCTATAAGTCTTGGGCAATGCTTATTTTGAACATCAGTGAGATTCAATACAGGGATTGTATGTGGATCTATTTTCTGGATGATGTGTTCCATCACCGATTCCTCCAGTGACAACAGGCCTGCTACACTGAGCTAGGACAAAGTTAATCTTAATATATGGCATGGATGACAATGAGGACAATCCAAGCAAGTTAATAACTTAAACCCCATTAGCACAATATTCTTTGGATTTCTGGGTTTCTAGCACGATTTCTTTGGATTTCTAGCATTTTTGGGTGTATTAAGAATCGGATTTTATATTAATGAAAACTGTATACTTTCCTTTCTTTTTTTTATTATGTTCAATTAGCCAGTGTATAGTGTACTTTTCTTTTCTATCAGAAACAGATTTTTTTACATGTGTTAGATATAAATTTTTTTCTAATATTGTATTTGTCTTTCATTTCAATTTTTTTTTTTACCATTTGTATTTAGATGATGCTGTTCTCTCACAACTGGCCAAAATAAATTGAATATACATAAATATAATTATAAAATCATGTTCAAATTATGTTTTAAAGTTTCTTTCTGGCTCACACACTGGAAACTGTGGCTCTGAAGATTTTGTTCTTCTTCACTTTCTTGTAGTGACTTGTCAAACCAGGCATTAGTTTGGAAATAAAATGAAAAATATTAAAATTTATATATCACTATAATTTTTCTCCCTGAAAATATCACCATAACATGCAGGAAACCATGTGATTTTAGGGTGAATCATAAGCACTTCACTCAAGGGGTAGTCGAAAGCATGCTTGCAGAAGTGGTGCTATCCTGATGTAAAGTTTCTCCCCAGAAACTGGCTATTGCTGGAGGTAAGGATTTTTCCTTTTAAATCCACACTTTAAAATGCTATTTACTTCAGTAGGACTGAGTCCAGATTCCATTTCACTGGTTACTTAAGAAATACTGATTAGAGGAGGAAGGGCAAGATGGTGGAGAAGTAGGAGACCCTGTTTTAATCAGTCCCCTAAAGTGAGCTAAATATCTACCAGAACTCTGTGAATACCCATAAAATCAGCCTGAGATATAAGATTATACACTTCTAGACCTCTAAAGGGACAGAAGACACCAGTGGAGAGGTAAAGCAGAGTGGAAATGCTCAGACTGATATCGGAGGATAAACAGAAGGAGGAGGGAGCACCAGAAGTGACCCACTGGAAAGTAATACCCCAATATGAAAAAGCCTGTAATTGGGGACCAGCATTAACTTGGAGCCTGGTTAAAATAGCACTCAAAAAGAGCAAAAGATCTTAAGGGGCAACTGATGGAATCAGGTGGTCATGGGCACAGACCTAAGCCCATGGTCCCAGATCGGTCACCACCGACAAACACCCATGCCAGAAAGATACCAGTGGGGCCCCCAGGTCATGGTCCCTGAGCCCGTGGCTTTCCGCTGCTTGCACCACATCTTGGGCTGGGTGCACTCCCATCAACACCCGAGAGAGCCCAGTGTGAACTCCAGTCGGGACCCCTTGGCCCACAGGCTTCTGTGGCCTGCGGGCTTCTGGTATCTGTGCAACCCCAGGGTCTGAGCACCCCAGCCTGCACCTGAGAGAACCTGGCGTGGACTCCTATAGGGGTCCCTTGGGCAGCAGCCTTCCATGACCTCCATGGCCACGGGCCTGAGCATACTTGGCATGAGCCTGGACTCCAGACAGCAGTCCTGACAAAGGCAACCACCTGAAGTGGGCTTCCCGGACCAATATCATTCATAGTTTTAGTGGCACAGGGGTGCAAAGACAAGCGGATGCCTCGGGTGGCCACTGGTATGGTGGCTGGGGGTGCACACCACCTGTGGGAGGTTGTGGTGTTCAGTGGAGTTTGCAGAGGGGGTCTGGTGTGTTCTGGACCACCCAGAGGGGAATGGTCTAAGGCTTTTCTCTGAGGCAGAGGTCTGGGTGCAGACTGATTCTTTGCTCTGACCCTCTGAAAAGCCACAAAAAGCCGCCAAAGAACAAAAACTTCCAGAAAACAAAAGCCTGCAAAATCAGTTTCCACAGAGCCCAGCCCCTTGATAGGGGCAGGACACCTCAACCCCAAGCAAGACTGGCTGGAAAGCAATGCAGCAGGCCCCTCCTCCCGAAGACAAGCCAAAAGAACAAGAGGACAAACACCACAGGGTCCCCATAAAACTGTAAAACAGGTATTGCCCCAAAACCTGTATATTTCATAGATACTTTTCTTTCTTTCTTTTTTTAATTAGTTCTCACAATTCTTGTTCTTTTATTTTTTTAATCTACTTACCATTATAACTAGAGGTTTAATACAACATGTTCCATAATAACTTTTTAAGCTGAACTTTTTTCAAACATATACCTGTGTTTCTTTTTGTCTTTTTTTTAATATACATATAGATATAAGCTTCAAGGTAATCTTTCTCCCTATTCAATACTATGCCTATATAGAAACCAGTTTTAATCTCCTTGTGTCTCTGGAAAGTTGAGTCCTTTAACAAAGATAACAAGATACACCTAAGAAGAACCAAAATAACCCACCTTGCCTACATCGAGGATGTATAACCACCCTCCCATCTTCTTCTTCTTTCAGTGTTTCTGTGTATTTGTTTTTGTTCTGGTATTATATAAATCTTGTTCTTGGGGCTCATTTTGGCTGGGTATTTCTTTTTTTTTTCTTGTCATTTACTTCTGTCTGTCTTTTTGTTTGTTCATGCTTGTTTATGTACCTTTTAAATCTTACTTTTGGGGTTTATTTTGGCTGTGTTTTCTCTTTCTTTTCTCTTTATCTCTCTCTCTCTTTTTCTTTCTTTTTGATGGTGACTTCTGATTGCTCCAAAACTTTCCAGGGTCCACCTTCCCTGGATCATGGTTGACATATTAAGCTATACATCCCCTCAATCACCTCTCACCGAAATGACTAGGGGGAGAAACACCCAACAGAGGAAAAATTCAGAGACTGTGCTCTCTCCATCAGAACTATTAGATAGGGACATAAACAGTATGTCAGAAAGGGAATTCAGGGTAACAATTATCCGGGCAATGGCTAGGTTTGAGAAAACCATTAGTGACAATATAGAATCTCCATGGAAAACCCAAAAGATTCTATCCCCAAACTACTAGAACTCATACAGCAATTCAGCAATGTGACAGGATACAAAATCAATGCACAGAAATCAGTTGCTTCCTTATACACTAACAATGAAAATATAGAAAGGGAAATTAGAGAATTGATTCCATATATTATAGCACTAAGAACCATAAGACACCTCGGAATAAACCTAACCAAAGATGTAAAGGATCTGTACTCAAGGAACTACAGAACACTCATGAAAGAAATTTAAGAAGACACAAAAAGATGGAAAAGCACTCCATGCTCATGGATTGGAAGAATAAACATTGTTTAAATGTCTACACTGCCCAGAGCAATCTATACTTTAAATGCCATCTTGATCAAAATTCCACTGGCATTTTTCAAAGTGCTGGAACAAACAATCCTAACATTTGTATGGAACCAGAAAAGAACCTGAATTACTAAGGAAATGTTGAAAAAGAAAAACAAAACTGGGGGCATCATGTTGCCTGATTTCAAGCTTTACTACAAAGCTGTGATCACCAAGACAGCATGGTACTGATACAAAAAAAAAAAAAAAAAGACACATAGACCAATGAAACAGAATAGAGAGTCCAGATATAGACCCGCAACTCTGTAGTCAAATAATCTTCAACAAAGCAAATCCAATGGAAAAAGGACAGTATCTTCAATAAATGGTGATGGGGAAATTGGACAACTATGTGTAGAAGAATGAAACTTCACCATTCTCTTACACCATACACAAAGATAAACTTGAAATGGATAAAAGACCTCAACATGAGGCAGGAAACTATCAAAATCCTAGAGGAGAACATAGGCATTAACCTCTTCAACATCGGCCACAGCAACATCTTTCAAGACATGTCTCCAAAGGCAAAGGAAACAAAAGTGAAAATGAACTTTTAGGACTTCATCAAGATCAAAAGCTTCCGCACAGCAAAGGAAATAGTCGACAAAACAAAGAGGCAACCCACGGAATGGGAGAAGATATTCACAAATGACACTACAGACAAAGGGCTGATATCCAAGATCTATAAAGAATACCTCAAACATAACACTCAAAAAACAGATGATCATGTCAAAAAATGGGCAGAAGACATGCACAGACACTTCTCCAAAGAAGAATATATAGCTATACAAATAGCTAACAGACACATGAAAAACTGTTCATCATTATTAGCCATCAGGGAGATTCAAATCAAAACCACATTGAGATAACACCTTACACCAGTTAGAATGGCTAAAATTAACAAGACACTAAACAACAAATGTTGGAGAGGATGTGAAGAAAGGGGAACCCTCTTACACTGTTGGTGGGAATGCAAGTTGGTGCAGCCACTTTGGAAAACAGTGTGGAGCTTCCTTAAGAAATTAAAAATAGGGCTTCCCTATGACCCTGCAATTGCACTACTGGGTATTTACCCCAAAGATACGGATGTAGTGAAAAGAAGGGCTATATGCACCCAATGTTCACAGTAGCAATGGCCACAATCACCAAACCATGGAGGGAGCCGAGATGCCCTTCAACAGATGAATGGACAAAGAAGATATGGTCCATATATACAATGGAGTATGATGCCTCCATCAGAAAGGATGAATACCCAACTTTTGTATCAACATGGACAGGACTGGAGATTATGCTGAGTGAAATAAGCCAAGCAGAGAGTCAAGTATCATATGGTTTCACTTACTTGTGGAGTATAGGGAATAACATGGAGGACATTAGGAGAAGTAAAGGAAAAGTGAATTGGGGGAAATCAGAGGGGGTGATGAAGCATGAGAGACTGTGGACACTGAGAAACAAACTGAAGGTTTTGGAAGGGGTGGTAGGGGGAGGTGAGTCTGATGGTAAGTATTGCATGGAGCACCGGGTGTGGTGCATAAACAATGAATCTTGGAACATGGAAATAATAAAATAAGACTTAAAAATTAATTAAAAAAAGAAAAGAAAAGAAATACTAATTGGGAACCTAAATTCATATCCATAGTGTTTTTGTGCTTTTATGAAGGGGTTATTTCCAAATTCCCTCTTCTGGCTCCCATTAAGCTCATTGAGCAAGAGCTTATATTTGTAAATTCTCAGAGGTCTATCTTTTTTTTTAAATTTATTTATTTGACAGACAGAGAGAGAGCACAAGCAGGAGGAGTGGCAGGCAGAGTGAAAAAGAGAACCAGGTTCCCCGCTAATCAGGGAGCTCAATACAGGGCCCTGAGCTCAATCCCAGGACCCTGAGACCATGACCCTAGCTGAAGGCAGATACTTAAGCACCTGAACCACCCAGATGCCCCTGTCTTTCTATCTTTAATTGATTTGACAATGACTTTTATTTAAACTCTTCATTTACTGGTGGGTGTCCACTGAAGACAGTCTCCACCAAGAGCAGCCAGACTGCAGTGATTCTCACAATTGATACTTAATGTTTAAGGTCATTTAGTAGCTTTGTGGAAGGAAAGTGAACAGAAAAACTGAAACATGTTTTTCTGAGACTTCTCTGTCCTATTGACCTCATGGAGCTGACTTCTATGTTGAGTAAGTTTTTGTACAACGAAGTACCTTTTAAAAGAGAGGTACCTAATTTATCGTTAACGTCAATAATTTCAAATGTTCGCATTTTCTGTTTGCCTACCATCTGTCAGTAGGAATGAAAATACCTTAGAAAAGTATCAGATATAGGAAAATGTATTATTTTCTTTACTTTGTTTTTTTTTTCTAACCTATTTCATTTTCTCCTTATTCTTCCTCTCAGTAGAATATTCAGGAAAATTTTCACTGAAAAGTGAAATCATGACTTAGTGTGTACCTAGATGACATAGTATTTTCAAGTAACTTTCCTTCTTAGGTAGTTTGTTGAACAAATGGCAAATTACCAGAATATTTTAAGAATTCCCCTTCCTAAAAAAGAGGATGTTCTTGATGGTGTAGAGAATAGAAAATAGATTTTGTTTTAACACATCAAACTTCAAATTGATTAAAGCTTTCTATGGTGGGCTAGGGTATTTTGATACTTTTAATAAGAAAAAATCTAGACTTAATTGAACATTCTAATTATTTATGTTTAGAAATTGAAGACAAACCCAGTAACTTTTAAAAGGAACCCCACAATTAGAACAAATCTTTATGTGATAGGAAAAAACCTTGAGGGATGATTTACAGATCTTAGAATAGCCATACCCTCGTAGATTGACAGATTGCACATTATTCCTAATGAAAACTACCCAAAACATTCTACTGATTCAATGTAATCTCTATCAAAAGTCCAGTGACCTTTTTCACAGAAATAGGAGGAAAAAAATGTCAATATTCATATGGAACTACAAAAGACCTCAAATAGCTAATGCAATCTTGAGCAAGAAGAACAAACTAAAGGCATCATGCTTACTTATTTCAATATATATCATAAAGCTATAATAATCAAAACAGAATGGTACTGGCATAAAAACAGATATATAGACCAATAGAACAAAATGGTGAATTTAGAAATAACTACACACACACACACACACACACACACAGAGTTAACAAATGCTTTGACAAATGTACCAACCATATACAACAGCGAAAGGATACTCTCTTCAATAAACAGTCTTAGAAAAACTGGATATCCAAGTGCAAAAGAATAAAATTTGACCCTTATCTTACACCATACACAAAAACCCAGCCAACATTGATTATAGACTTAAATGTAAGACCTGAAACTCTAAAACTCCTAGAAGACAACATAGGGGCAAGTCTTCTTAACATTGACAAGACATTGGTCTTGACAATAATTTTTTGGATTTGACATCAAAAGCTCAGGTCAAAGCAAAAATAAACAACTGGTATAACATCAAACTAAAAGTTTCTAACAGCAAGAATAGTAATCCACCAAGTGGAAAGGCAACCAATGGAATGAGAAAATATATTTGCAAACTGTATATCCAATAATGGAATTAATATCTAAAATATGTAAGAAACTCATACGACTCAACAGCAAAATAACAAATAATGCAATTTAAGAAATGAGCAAAGACCTGAATGGACATTTCTCCAAATAAAACATACAAATGGCCAACAGAATATGAAAAAATGTTCAATCCTCAATTACTAGAGAAATGCAGTGAAAAGCACACTGAGGTATCACTTCACATTTGTTAGGATGGCTATTTTCAAAAATTCAGAAGATAACAAAAATGACAAGGTGTGGAAAAAGGCAACCAGGGCACAGATTGAATGGAAGAGACACAGGTACGGCCATCATGGAAAATCATATGGTAGTTCCTCAAGCAATTAACAATAGAATTACTTTATTATGCAGCAATCCCACTTCTGGGTATATATCCCAAATAAATGATATCAGGATCTTGAAGAGAAAAACTAATTTTGGTGGCTTCTCTTTTGTCCAATACTTTTTAAGTTATTTCTCTCAACCTTATATCAAACATTTACCTTACTTTTAAAAACTTTTTCCTAAAAAAAAAACCAAAACTTTTTCCTCAAAATGCACTATAATTAAAAAAAAAACAGAGATCACTGCTAGCTTCTCTTAACACTGTCCTATATGTAGATTTTGGGGTCCTAACATAAAGATGAACTCTCACTGATTACATGGCTAAATTATTTTGATATCCAAGTGGATACAAACCTGTCTTCATGATTGATGATGATGTTTTTCAAAAATAAATAATTTGACTCAGTATATTTGTATTAGTACAGAATAAACAACTTTCTCTCATTAGTATTTCACACTAATTGCCTCCAGATAGTAAATATCAGGATATCAGGTATGATTTCTTATACAGCAACATAAAGGGCTAACATTAATATGGTGGTTTTTTGTGATGCTTCAGCCATCTGGGAACCATAATAAAAAAGTCACATTAGTAACGTTATTACTGGCTGGGGGTTAATATTATGCAACTAAGGTGGAAAACCAATAAATTAAACTGGGCTTCTTTCCCTTAGTTAAGCCAATTGAGAGTGCTAAAGGATCATGAACTTCTACTGAAAAACAATTTTCCTCTACAGAAATGACTTAACTATATTGATTGAAAATATACAAATATAAAAATCACCATTTTTATAACCATAATAGGACATGTGTTTTTAAGGTTTGGCATGCAATTGGTGGATGATGATAATAATAATAATAATAATAAATAAAACAATAATAACAAATGTGATTGGATGTGAAAATAAAGGTTTTATTATTCTTCCACAGGGAAGAAACTGAAGTCCATAGAGGTTGTTAGTATTAGTTGGTTTCAGATACAGAAATAGAATAAGCTCTTTTGACTTACAGTCCAATGCATTTCACTCCAAATTACATAGCCTCCCGTTATAATTGTAGAGGAAAAGGTGCTTAATTTTATTGATTCTTTGTGTTCCCACTAAAATACAGAAAGCAAGCAAACAAACAGAAACCACCAATGAATCTCAGCCAAAAAGGTTGTTCTTACAGTAGAACAACAACACCACAAAAAGGAAAATGTAATGTTGTCTAGCAGTATCCAGTTTTGAGATAACAGATCACATTTAGGGGACCCTTAGCATTTTTGTCTTATAATAAATACTTTACCTTTCTATTTTCTCTCCTTTAAGCTCCTTCTGGTAATAAAAGGCAGAACACTGAGGGAGACCAAAGTTAAAATCAACATAGAAAGAGTTTTTACAGAGTCAAACAGATCAAACCTGGTTTAATTTATGGGCAAAGAAAAATGTTTCTTTACCAACTTGAACCAGATCTGTGCTAAGGCTATTCTAACTCATTTGTCTTACAGAGCTGAGGGAGAAGTTTTCTTGTTGCTTTTCCTAAGGTACAAAATTGAATTCTCTAACTGGAAGGGTAAAATTAATTCAGGAAAACCTCTATATTTGCTGGCAGCTTTTTCCTTTACTGTAGGTTAAACATGTAAAACCTTATTCCATTCTGTATTTCTCTTTGTTTTTATCAGTACCCAGAACAAAGCAAAAAAAGAGTCACTTTTAGGTACAGTAAATGTACAGAAGAATCTGCCTTGCAAACGGGTGATAGACTGGTTTATTTTCTCTGATTACTCTGGTGTGAGTGGCAGCCACTTGCTGGTGGAAGTTGTTTGAGAACATACCCACACAGAACAGGAGATGGAGCTCTTCACTAACACGAACTCAAGGTGCCTCCTGTCTTTGGATTAACCTCATTTACTTTATCCTACAAAGTCCAGACTTCCAGAAATCAGGGCTGCCTCAATTTCTCCTGATTTTCATTTATGTATTTTGGAAAGTATCCAGTTTGGGGGATCAAAATCCTTCCAGATTCATGATCTATTTCTTCAAAAGAATGAGAACTTGAAGTGGAAGCTCCAGGCCCCAGGGCTATGAGATTCATGGAAGCAAATTTCAAACTACAGGGCACTCTTCAGGCAATGTTGTCTGGAGAGGATGGGCTCTGTGTGTGTGTGTGTGTGTGTGTGTGTGTGTGTGTGTGTGTTTATCTGTGGCAAAGGAAGACCCTGGCCCTCTTTTACATGGACAATTGATAGCTAATAATCTCAAATAAAGTCTATGTAAATGAAGCTTTAACACCTTTCTTTCCATCAGACTTTATCTTCCAGTCCACCCAAAGTTCTTTTGCATAGAAATAATGGAACTGCCACTGGAATCTGTTGGTTTAATTTGATTACTTTTGAGCATGACCATATATGCCCTTTCCCCAACTTAAGCATCCTAAATATGCTGTTTTCCCTCAATATTTCTATTTTGTTTTTTTGTGTTTGTTCTAGGTAGACCTTCTTCCATTCCTTTTCCTTTTATTCTGTTCAATGGTAGGAAATAATTTTGGAAACAAAAACCCCTTATAATTCAATGGAAGGAAGCAAAAGAATAGCTTTAATTTTTACTCATTCTGGCTAAATAAATACTAAAGAGACAAAATTCTTTTATACTTCTGAAGGAGTGGGCTTACTGAACTTTTGTTCCTGCATTTAGTCCAGAAAGGATTGTTAAAATTAATCACCCTTACGTCAAAGTATAATCCTCTTTAAGAAATTCCATGACATCTTTACTGAAGCCATTACAGTTCAAAGTGGATATTTGGAAAGTTCCCATTGGGCAATACTCTGGCCATAGGGAGCCTTGGAAATGGCACTTATGAGCTCATCCTTGGTTGCACTCCTAATATATTCAACTACTGAAGAAGCAGCAGCCACAGAACACCAGTTAGGTTATAAACGAGGGTGAAAGATGCAGGTTAGATTCCTGTTCACATCTTACCTCAGCCTTTGCAAATGCTAGTGAACCCCAGGTAGAGAGATTAACTGTGTATAGCGAGGCAGCCATGAATAGCACTCCCTCTACCACTAGGTTTCTGAGCCCGTGATTCTGAGCCTCCTCTTTTGGGCAGCCTCTGGGGGGCAGCGTCCTCTTTCCTTTTCTTCCAGGTTAGGTGAACCCCTCAAGAGTTTTCTTTGTGTCCTACTAAAACAGTAAAACTAGGTGAAAATGGTTTGATAGTTGATCTTTTCATAATCACCGAAAGGTAATGAAGCAGGGGCTATTTCTTTTAATGAAGACACATTGCCTGGAGCCCACAATACTAGATGTAGGGCATTTATTTTCATAAAATTACTTAGGAGATCATCTTGCTATATAAGTTACACCATGCAAAATAGAGTCAAAATCCTGCAGTGAAACAGAGGGGACCCACTCAAAGGCATGACAAGGCACGGAGGAGCCAGGCAAGGAAGGACTACCAATGCTGTGTCAGCGCTGGTCAGAGAGGATTTCTAACAATTGGAGGTTTAACTTGAATTCTGAAGGATGGATGGGGGACCTGCAGGGTGACAGGAGGGAAAGGAGAAATTACAAGCAGAAAAGAGTAAGGGGCATGTCGCAGGCAGAGGCAGTGGCAAGGGAGAGGGTACGGAGGCATGAAGGAAGGAGGAATAAGGAGTTTGGTGTTGGTGGAGTGTGAAAACTTGAAGATGGGAATATGGAAGAGGAGAATTTTTGGAGTGCCTGCTTTTGCTACCTACTGCTCAGCCCTATCCCTGTAACTGATAGAGACTTCATGAATGGTTTGCAGACTTGTTCCCATAATTTCAGAGGATAGTAATGTCTTCGTGCATCTTTGGGTCTCCAAGAACCTTGAAGTGATGATGGTAACATTCAGGTTGGAATTTTAAAGAGGTGTTGGAGGCTGTTGGGTCAAATGTTTTCAAAAAAGCATTTCACACGTATTTTAATTATGATGAAATTGCTATGGAAAGAAATTCTACTTCATTAGATATTGTGAATGATGTGACATGTTTGATTTGTGACGAGCCCAAATCAGAGTTTCTTACACCGAATAACATGATGCTTTTTGAAGGCAGATAATGCAGAATGCTGTTGGTAGGTGTGCATAACATATCATCTGCCTATAAATGAGCCCATCAGTAACAATGTACCTACACTGCCCCAGCAGGCCTGTTGATAAAGAAGCCCCCAAGTGGAGACTTGGTCAGTTAAGTTAAAGTCAATGGTATTTCTTGGTTTTAATAGATAGTAACGAGGAAAATAACATTATTTTTTTGGTTGCAATTCATTTAGTTTCTGGAAAAAATTAAGATAAACTATAAGCCTAAAAAAGAGACTTCAGAAGCCATTCACTGGAGTGCATTTTAACATTGTGCTCTTGAATTCCATTAAGATATGAAATATTTTCTGTTTAGTCTCTGGTGAGAACAATGCTTGTATTATGTGGTTCATTTAGAACATAGCAGAAGAAAATTAACTATCTTTCCTGAAAACATATATATGTGTTCCTTCTTATACAATAAAGTGATCAATAAGTACTTCCTTTTATATTGGCTGCAAAAACTTCTTACCATTAATCACAATGTTTACAGTAGCTCAGTGTTCCATATATTTACATTCTATTATTATTACTCTTTTTGTAGCTCTATTTACATTTCAACAATATGACTATGAGTTCCTGTTAAAACTGAGTTTAAGATACTAGTTTTCTTCTTCTTTTATAGGGAGTGGTACTGTCAACTGCTTCGAATACAAATACAATCTGAATGTTACTGTGAAACCCACAATCATTTGCCCATGAGGAATCACACCAGTGATTTCCCCTAGTAACATATATATAGGGCTAGTAGGCGTCTATTGCTGGAGAAGAGATTTGAAAAGGAAGGTAAGGAGGCACCTGGGTAGTTTCATTGGTTAAGTGCCTGCCTTTGTTTTAGGTCATGATCCTGGAGTCCAGGGATCCAGCCCTGAATCAGGCTCCCTGCTCAGTGGGAAGTCAGCTTCTCTCTCTCCCTCTGCTCTTTCATTCTGTCTCTCACTCTCTCTCTCAAATAAATAAATAAATATATAAAATCTTAAAAAAAAAAAAAAGGAGGATAGAAAGCTATTAGGAAACTTTCTAAGGTTTTCATGATGGCACAATGACTGCCCTTATAGCTAAAGCTGATTACAAGAATGCAGATTAATTTCAAGAGTTTTCTGGGAGAGAAAATACCAATACATACACTTTAAATATGTGATGAGAATAATAACTTTAAAGAAAATACTTTGGGGGGATCTTGAAATTTATCAAGTCCAATCATTTCTTTTTATATATGAGAAAATTAAAAAATCAAGAGATTAAATGACTTTCCCTGGATCACCCAAATGGTTCATAGCTGAGCAAGACTGGAATTTTTTGGAACATTGTTTTTGGTTTGTTTGCTTGTTTTGTTTTGTTTTTCAAATATCACAAATCACCAACCAAGCATTTGGGAATTCTGATATAATGCAAACTTAAGGATTAATGTATCTTTGGTTAGCTCTGGTCAAAATCACATCCTGATTGACACTGAGACCATTCTGCATCAGAACTGTAATAATAAAAGTGGAGCTAAATTTCTTCAATCATGAGAATCTGCTGATTTGCAAACCAATAATGTTCAACTACCTCTGTGTTCATCTCATCAGGTCTTGTTAAGAAAAGTTGCATCTACCAAGCTAAGTCCAGTCTACCCAGTTGCATATTATTAAATTAAAATGGAATGCAGGGCATTCAATGGTGTTCAGAGTCATTCTGTTCTATGAAGAGGCATTTTAGAAATTTTAGAAAGTTATAAACCCAGAGCTTTCAAATATACACATACACTGTCCTGATAACCTCTTATCTTTCCTAAGGAATAATAAAAAAATCAGAAGAAAATAACTTTATGTCAAATTCTCAAAGCCATTATTTATGATATTGAAAAATTATGAGAAAAAAAAGAAAGCATTTCTAACATGTGGTGACTTGATGGAACATTAAGCAGACAATAACATGTGTATAACATTGGGAAATGCAAATAGTCATTGTCAAAAAGCAGAGAACAAAATAAGAAAAAATATTAAATAAAACATATCCCTGAATAATGAGGATTCAAAAATGAAAGATACTTCCAAAAATGTTTTCTGTATGTTCCAATTTTTCTATATACAATATGCTTTTTCTGATAATCAGGAATTTGCTTATTGAAAAATAGATGAAAGGAAATGATAGAGGTGTTTAAAGTAGCTACAAAGCAGAAGATGCAAAGGAAAAAGTGTACAGTTTTTAAAATGCTGTGCTTTTAATTTTCGGGAGCTGGGGGACCTAGCTTGAAGCCATTTATGCTCTCAGGATTACTGCTACTTGTGAATTCTGCTCTCGTTTTTAATTCATGTGAAAAAATTAGATTTTTAGTACTCACTGTCAACTTCTCATTTTCTGTGCTTCCCCCTTGCCCCTTCTGTCATCTTCCCACTTTCCTTCCCCTGCATCTCCCCAGGATTTGGAAACAAACTCCAACTGAAGTTTGGTTAGAAACTCAAGGCATTTGGGCATTCCATTTTGAAAAGATTAAATATGGCCCTAGGAAGCCACATATTCTCATCAAAAAGATAAAAATGAAATAAACCCTTCCTGTTGTGTATTTTGAATTGCATGATAAATCTGTTAGTTCTTCCTATTTATGCCTAATAGAAAGGAAACCTCAGGAAACAAATTTCCTTTACCGAGATTATTTTTAGATAATTAGGGGTATTAGATATTAATGTTGCAGAGTATATGTCATAAGTACTAGCTTTTCAGTGTGTTCAGCTTCATTTCTTGTCATTTTTTGGTGACTTTTATTTTTTCCTTGTAGCTTTGCATGAATGGCACACCTATCTTCAAATACTTGGCATATGTTATAAATCAGGTGTTGGCAAACTGCGTCTGTAAAGGATTGGACAGTAAATATTTTAGACTTTGTAGGCCGTACACAGTGCCTTTTTCAACTACTCACATCTGCCAGTTTCCGCCCCAAAGCCATCATAGATGATAGGTAAACGTATAGGTATGACTGTCTGATAATAGAACTTTATTTATGAACATTAAAATTTGAATTTCATATGTTTTTCACATGTCATAAAATATTATTCTTCTTTTGCTACTTCTTCCACCATTTAAAAGTATTTTTTTTAAGATTTTCTTCATTTATTTGACAGACAGAGATCACAGGTAGGCAGGGAGGCAGGCAGAGAGAGAGGGGGAAGCAGGCTCCCCTTCGAGCAGAGAGCCTGACACGGGCCTCAATCCCAGGACCCTGGGTTCATGACCTGAGCCGAAGGCAGAGGCTTTAACCCACTGAGCCACCCAGGTGCCCCCATTTAAAAGTATTAGAACTATCCTTAGCTGGCAGAATGCAAAAGAACAGACACAGGCAAGAGCTAACTAGCAAGTCATTTTTTTCCCTACCCCTGCCACAAATCAAGTAAGAACAAAGTGATGGGGGGGTGTGGGAATCAGGGATTCTGCTGAGTAAAAATTTTGTCCTGTTTCTCAACCTGGTATTCCTCAGACCTTTCATTGCATTGTTACCTGGCCACACCCACAAGAGGCCATCCTAATAAATACCTTTACTCTTGATAGATTTTTAAAAAGCTACAATTCTTCACAGCTTCTCCTAAAGATGGAGATGTAAGGGAGAGTGTCTACTTTTCCATGCAAGCTGGTCTTGTAATTTACTTTTGTCAATAGAATGTAGCAAAAGAAACATTGTGCAAATTTAGCTGGTGTTTACCCACGTCTCCCTTATTCATGGCATGGGCCATCATGGGAACATCACTGTAGAGTTTGCTGGAAGATGAGATACCTCATGGCAAATAAATGAACCATTCCAGCAGGTGTACAGTTTTTCAGTCCCCAGTCAAATGAGCAATTTACTAAGGACAGGTCACTAAGTTTGACTGAGATCTGATAAGGCTCAGGTCAACAGAACTAACCTATAGAGCCCTGCCCAGTTTGCCAATACACAGATTTCTGAGCTAAACATTTGTTTAATCTACTGAATTTTGGAGTAGTTTGCCACCCAGGAAAAGCAAACAGATGCCTCCTAGTTTCTTCCTATTATGCAAAAAAAAAATTCATGGAAGCATCTAAGTGGAAGGTGAAGGGCTATGCCGTATGCAATTCCTCCAAGTTGTTAGAAAGGATCATGAGAAAAACAGCGAATTTTGGAGAAGAAAATAAAACATTAAGTGATTTAGTGAGGGAACTACTCTACCTACTATATTTCAGGCATAGTTTTAGGTAATTGATTCCTAATCTCAAAAAAGTTCTCCAAGGCCAGTATAACCAAGGAAGCTATGTATTTCCTTTAAATTCAAATAGGTAACTGAAAGAGTAGGATCCAAATACTGCCCTATTTAATTTTGCAGCCCCTTCTAAAACACCATGTTCTTAGAAACATCAAAATATAATTTAGATTTAGTACTGGACATAAAAAGACCTTGAGTATTGATTGTGTTTATAGATTTAAGAACTTTTTAAAAGTTTTTAATTTATTTATGTAGTCATCCAACATGGGGCTCGAACTCACAACCCCTAGATCCAGTCGCATGCTTTTCCAACTAAGCCAGCCAGGATCCCCAAGATTTTTTGTTTTGTTCTTTTGATTCTGAAGGGATCTTAGAAAATGTCTTATTGTATTAAAGATGATGAATAGATAATACTTGCTGTTCTTTCACACAGAGGAACACGTGCTAAAATGATATTAAAATAATAAACTCCACATGCTTAAACCCAGGAGAATAGACATTAGCAGACAAGAGAGGCCATCAAACTTATGCAAGAAGGAAAGTGATAAGAAGTGCAGAGACCAGGGAAATCAGAGGCTGGAGCAGGCATGGAGTGGGAGAATAAGAGAAGCCATGACTTCTGGACTTCCAGAGTGGCTTGAAACTTAGAAACACTTGTTTTGACAGTGGGTAGAAGTGAAAAATGTACCTGCAATCATATAGGGTCTTTGAAAAACTAAAGATGAGATCACTGATGCCCCAATACTACCTCCTCGTCAGAAGCAGAATCCCCAGCAACCAATATCCACACTCCACATCATAGGAGAAAAGAACAAAGCATTTATTTCTAGCAGAAGTGAGTGGCCTCAGAGAAAATGCTTCAAAATTCAGAGTTAGGAGCCTCAATATAATTAACCATGGCTAAATTGTCCAGTCAAATAAATTCCCCATCCATGTCCACAGATCCCCAAAGTCAGTTTTTTATTTCCTTACTCTCAAAGGTTACCTGACAGCTAAGATCACAGACTATTTGAACAGCACCAAATAAACAAACAGAAAACATAATCTTGATTGAGGAGATAATTTAGGAAATAGAAAATGATGGTTAAAAAAATTAATATACTTAATATAAGAAGACATTTGTTTGAATCTGAAAAATAAAGATATTATGAAAAAGGAGAAAAAAACTTTTGAAAATTAAAAACATGAACATTGAAAATCAAAATCACCTGAGGGATTAGAAAACAAATCCCTCCAAGATGAGAATGAATCCAGCTGCAACATGACAGACTGTACCAGTCTAGAAGGCCCATTATCCAATAAATAGAATTCCAAAGAAAGAGAAAATATTAAAGAAAACTTACAAGAAAATCTCTATATCTGAGGGACACACATCTCCTAGTTGAAAGGATCCACTTAGTGATTAGCCCAATAATTGAAAATTATACCCATATTTTGGTGCATGATTTCAATATTTTGGAACATGAAAATAAAAAATAGTTTAAATATTTGGATAAGAGAAATTGTTATTCAACAAAGAACCAAAAGGCACCAAAGGCTCAACTTATTCAATAGGCAACATTACACAAAGGTTGACAATGCAATTTGTAACTCTGGTATAAAATATTTTATCCTGAAATACAGGTGAATTCCCAATGAAATATGAAGATAGCAGATATTTTCTTTGGAAAGTGCTTGATAAGGTACACAGTAAAAGAGTAAAACACAGTAAAAGAGCAAAAAGAGATGGAGTTTAAGATTGGATTCAATCAGAAAAACAATGAAGGGAAGCCTCAGAATGTCAGGTGTTCTGCAAACAAAAGAAAGCTAGACTAATATTGAAATAGGAGAGTTGGGGCCCCAAGAAGGTGTTTCCTAGGACATCAGAGTATATATTTAGTGGGTGGAATTTCAAGTAACTATGGGGGAAGAAGTACAATACCAGTACAAGTAACCCACATAAAAAGATATAGGATATATGATACCTTTGACCTAGCGTCAACAATTTTCTTCATATAACCAGTCTTGGCTACATTTTCATATATGTCATTTCCAGAAGCTGATACATAATAAGTAAAATTATGGGAAAAAAGAGTATATTATGTAAATATGTTGAGAAAATATGCTGAATAATACCCAAGCTATAATTTTTAAAAATTGTTGTCCATTAGGAATAATACTAGTGACTAGAAGAGAAAGGGAAAGAAAAAGAGAAGGAAAACTATTGATTTCACTATATGTCCTTGTATACCATTTGTTTTTTTAAAAAATCATTTGTGTATTTAGTAAAACTGTGTGAAAAAATCAATACATAATTAATACAGGACCACCTGGGTGGCACAGTCAGTTATGCATCCAACACATGGTTTTGGCTCAGGCTATGATCTCGGGGTACTGAGACTGAACCCTGTGTCAGGCTCTTTGCTTAGCATGGAGTCTGCTTGGGATTCTCTCTGCCTCTCCCTCTGCCCCTCTCAGTCGAGCTCTCTGTTTCAAAAAAATATATATATAATAATGTAAACATCAAAAATAGAAATCAAGTAATGTACAATAGGGAAATTGAGACCCTAAAATGTTGAGTGACTTCTATGCAGCAACTTAGAAAGTTAGAGGCAGAGATGTGCCTGCAACCCAAATTTTAAAGCACTAGTCACCAATCACAAAGTCATCCTCCCATTTAAGAAAAATGGTGTGGAAAATGTTACTGCTAAGGATCTATTATATCTTATTCTTTATGAGATAGTATAAAAAGAGGACAAGCCATGATTTTAAAATTTGGCAAATACTTAGATATATCATAAACTTTGTGATAAAATCTCAGTAGAGGACACCCATTAAATACATTTTTGGTGAAGAAGTGGTGCTCAAAGATTGTTCAGGATAATGTTTTATTTGTTGTTGTTGTTATTGTTGTTGTTCCTAGAAAAGTCACCATCTATAAAAAAGTGATGTCATTTATCTCTTGAGAGGCAGCTTTGCAACAGGTTTTGTTCAATTATGTGAGGCCAGCAATTTAATAGAAAAGACGACTTACTCAGTAAATATCCCAATATTTTCAATGGATATTTGCATCTATGATGGAAAATTTTACAAAAGTGTGTTGAAACCGGAAACTCCTCAATTTGGTTGTAATACCATTTAGGATACTAATAGCACATGGCCACCCTTGATACGGTATCTTAGGTCAGACTCCTCAGAAACAAGAGCTGAGGCAGGAACTCTTATTCAAGTGTTCTACCTAGAAGTGTACTAACGGGAAAGAAAGTGAAGAAAGCAGGATAAGGTGTGGTAGGGAAGAAGCTCTGGAACAAGAATTGTACCACAGAAATTATCCCACTCTGAAGGAAGTCTTTTCTTTAAACAGCCATAAAAGTAAGTCACTGACCAAGGTGATGTAGGGACTTTGGGCCAGGCCAGGGGCTTCCATTTGATACAAGGCAATTTTCAGATCAGAGAAAGGAGTTGCTGTGAGCCTTTAGTAGCCACAACACAGAGAACTGGAAGACAAATACAGTAAGATGGTAAATGTAATCTAAGCGGGTCACCAATAGCATCCACCAACATCGGTTTCTAGGAAAAAGAGATTTCTAATCAAACAAACCATGTAAACACAAGTTTTGTATAGTTATATCTGAGCACTGCCACCTTCTATTCTGTTTTCTTAGAGCTTATTTATAGGTTTTCCTGCTTTTAGAAAATCATGAATAAAACCACAGTCTCTAAAGGGAAAGCAAACTCTAATTCTACTCAAGTAATACATAGGCAAATTATTCTCCTATTTCATTCAGTGTAAGACTCTAACAGGTCTGACCTCTTTCTAGCAAGCTTTATTGTGCCACTCCCATGTATTTTATTTTTTAAGATTTTATTTATCTATTTGTCAGAGAAAGAGAGAGAGAGCACAAGCAGAGGGAGTGGCAGGCAAAGGAGAAGCAGGCTCCTCACTGAGCAGGGAACCTGATTTGGGACCCTGGGATCATGACCTGAGCCAAAGGCAGACACTTTACCAACTGAGCCACCTGGGCATCCCACTCTCCCATATATTTTAAATCACACTTTTTCCTCTCCTCACTCTTTGTCATCTATTAGGAGAGCAATTGTTTTAGAATCTTCTCTTTACTGCTCAGCGAGTTAACCCCAAACTGTCCTCTATTTTCCTGATGTGTTTCACACTTCATTTCCATAAGAACAAAAATACATTTACTATGGAGGACTTTTACCTTTTCTTCTGTTTTTGTTTTAAAATTTGTTTACAGTTATTTCAACTTTTATAAAGCCTAACATTTAAAAAATTAATTATCCTAGTAAATATATAGAGGGTTATTCCACTTCTAAATAAAGGACAATTAATTTTTTTTAACCAAGAGAGAAAATGTGCCTGTGTGAGCATGGGGAGGGACAAAGGGAGAGGGAGAGAGAATCCCAAGCAGACTCCTAACTGAGTGTGGACCTTGACAGTGATCCCACAACCCTGAGCTCATGACCTGAGCTGAAACCAAGAATCAGATGCTTGTCTGACTGTGCCACCCAGACGCCCCATGGACTATTAACTTTGAAAATGGTTCTCTTTTTCTGCATCTGAAGTATTCTAAGTTTTTAAATCCATTTAGTACTGTTATATTTATATGGTGATGGTTTATGACTTGAAAAAAAATCCTTGAGTTGCGCAATAATCCTATGAAAAACAAAGTGGAAATTACTATCTCCATTTCCTGATAATGAAACCAAAATGCAGAGAAATGAAATATTTCCAAATTATCTTGCTAAGAATTCAAAACATTATTTGAGGAATGATTTTTTAAAATATACTATCCCAGCATTCTTTCCACTATATTGCTTTGTCCTGAATTTTGTGGGTTAAATTTTGGTTATGTTCAGGGTTCTCCAGCAATATTTATTGGACAAATCAGACAATGGACATATTCTTTCTTTAAGAAATATTTATGGTTTTATATTTCAGGAGTCCAGGAGACTCTACCTAGTTAGTTGATTTGGCTCTTAAATCTGAGCCACAAGACAGAGAACTCACTAAGACTGAACCAAAACTCACTGAGGCTGAACTGGGATTCTATAAATCCCAGAACTGCTTTAAGTTCTGAGTTTCTGTGCTTAAAACAAATTTAAAAGGGCCCCAGATGGTGGAGGAGTGGGGGACTCCTTTTCAACCAGTTCCCTGAATTTAGCTAGAAATCAATGAAGCCACTCTGAACACCCATGAAATCGGTTTGAGATGTAAGATTATACACATCTGGACCTCTATGGGGAAGAGGATCATCAGTTGAGAGGTACAAAGGATGCAGTTTGGATAGCACAGATATCTGAGGATGAACAGAAGGGGAAGGGAGCCACCAGAAGCTAGCCACTGGAAAGTAATACCGCAGTGCAAAAGCATCCTGACCAGGGGACCAACGACAGCTCGAAGACCAGTGGCTGTGAGACAGGGACTGATAACAGTGCTCAAATAGAACAAAGGGGCTTAAAAGGCAAATGTTGGGACCCGGCAGCCACAGGTGCAGATCTAAACCCACAATACTGGACTGGCCACAGACACCACCACCCACACCCAAAAGGACGTGGCTTGGACTGGAGCTCATCTGGACTGGGATGACGCATGGTTTTGGTGGCACAGGGGTACAGAGAGAAGTGGAGGCCTGGGTCTACCACTGAGAGAATCGCTGGGGGTCCACAATGCTTGTGGGAGGCTGCAGTTTTCAGCAGTGCTTACAGAGGGGTGTCAGTGTGTTCTGGAGGATTCAGAAAGGAACAGACTGTGGCTTCTCTCTGAGGCAGAGGTCGGGGTACAGACAGTTTACTTCACTCTGACCCTCCAAAAAGGTATGAAAAGGCGCAAGAGAACAAAAGCCTCCAAAGAACAAAAGCAAAACAAACAAACAAACAACAACAACAACAACAAAACAACAAAAAATGGTTTCCACAGAGCCAAGACCTTTGATAGGGGACAGGCAACTTCATCCAAGCAGGATTGACTGAAAAACAATGTGGCAGGCCCCCCCTGCAGAAGACAAGCTGAAAGAACAAGAGGACAATAACCACAGGGTCCCCATAAAACTATGAAACCCCAACACCAGGGGAAAAGTGTATATTAATCTCCTGGTGTTGCCTCAAGGCTTGTGTATTTCTTAGATACAACTTTTCTCTCTCTCTTTTTTAATTTTTTAAATTCTTTCACGTTTTTTTGCTTTTTTAAGAACCTACTTATCATTTCAACTAGATGTTTAATACAACATATTTCATAGTAACTTTTTAACTTGAACTTTTTTATACATATACTTTTTTCTTTTTTTATATATGTAGATATAAAGCTTCAATGTAGTACATTTTTCCTATTCAATACTACCTTCATATATACACCAGTTTTAATTTCCCTGTATCTCTGGAAAGTAGAGTTCTCTAACAAAAAGAACAAAATACACCCAGGAAGAAATGAAATATTCTTCCTTGCCCACATCGAGAGTTTTATAGCCACTTCTTGTCAATCTTCCACCTTTATTTTGGACTCCTTTTTTTGTTTTTGTTTATTTTTTATTGGTCTTTTTGTTTTTGTCTTTGCATTTTATAAATCTTACTCTTGGGTCTCATTTTGACTGTTTTGGGTTTTTTGTTTTTGTTTTTGTTTTTGTTTTTGTTTTTGTTTTTGGTGGTGACTTCTGATTGCTCCAAACCTTCCCAGGGTGCATCTTGTCTGGATTGTGGTTGATGTTTTCAACTTTGTACATCAACATGTGGTTGATGTACATCCCCTCAACCACAACTCAACAGAATGACTAGGAGGAGGAACTCCCAACAAAGAAAAGACCTAGAGATAATTGCCTTTCCTACAGCGCTAGTGGATATGGATCTAAGCAAGATGTCAGAAATAGACTCCAAATTTAGAGACAATAGTTAGGCTGGAGAAAACTATTAATGAAAACATAAATTCTCTAAGGGCAGAAATGAGAGCAGATCTGGCAGGATTTAAAAATGTTATCAATGAGATACAATCTAATCTAAATACTCTAGGGTGAATAAGGCAGAAGAATGAATTAGTGATCTTGAAGACAAACAAATAGAAAAGAAGGAGAAGGAGGAGGAGGCCTGGAACAAAGAACTTAAAATCCATGAAAACAGAATTAGAGAAATAAAAGACGCCATGAAACTTTGCAATGTCAGAATTATTGGGTTCCCTGTGGGGGTGGAGATAGGGAGAGAGGACTAGAAGATATATTTGACCAAATCATAGCTGAGAACTTCCCTAATCTGGAGAATGAAACAAGCATTTGCCTCCTAGAGGCAGAGAGGACCTCTCCCAAGATCAAGGAGACCAGACCAATGCACTGGCAGGTAATAGTAAAATTACATAGAACCAAGAAAGACGTTTTAAGGGCAGGTGGGGGAAGCAATTCCTTACATACAGAGGAATCAGAAGAATGTCAGACCTGTCCACAGAGACCTGACAAGACAGAAAGGGCTAGCAGGACATATTCAGGGTACTAAATGAGAAGGATATGGAGTCAAGAATTCTTTATCCAGCAAGGTTGCCATTCAGAACTGATGGAGAGATAAGGAGCTTTCAGGAACAGCAGAGACTGAAAGAGTATGTGACCACTAAATCAGCCCTGCAAGAAATATTAAGGAGGGTTCTATAAAAGGAGAAAGCTCCCAAGTGTGATATAGAACAGAAATATATAGAAATAATCTATAGAAACAAGGACTTCACAGACAACATGATGACAATAAAATCTTATCTTTCAATAATCACTCTCAATGTGAACAGTCTAAATGCTCCCATGAAATGGCACAGGGCTGCAGATTGGATAAAAAGACAGGACTCATACATATGCTGTCTACAACAGACTCATTTTGAACCTAAGAATACATCCAGACTGAAAATGAGGGATGGAGAAACATCTTACATGCCAAGAGACCTCAAAAGAATGCTGGGGTAGCAATTCTCATATCAGACAAATTAGATTTTAAGCTAAAGGCTATAGTCAGAGATACAGAAGGACCCTGTATCATTCCTAAAAGGTCTATCCAGGAGAAGTGAGTTGGGGGAAGTCAGAGGGGGAGACAAACCATGAGAGACTGTGGACTCTGAGAACAAACTGAGGGTTTTGGAGGGGAGAGGGGTGAGGGTTGGGTGAGCCTGGTGGTGGGTATTATGGAGGGCACGTATTGCATGGAGCACTGGGTGTGGTGCATAAACAATGAATTTTGGAACTCTGAGAAGAAATAAAATAAAACATTAAAAAGAAATAAAATAAAATGGAAAAAAGTTCTGTCCAACAAGAGGATCTAACAATTGTAAATATCTATGCCCCCAACATGGGAGCAGCCAACTACATAAGCCAACTGTTAACAAAAATAAAGAGACATATTGGTAATAAAAGTTAATAGTAGGAGACCTCAACACTCCACTCTCAGCAATAGACAGATCATCTAAGCAGAAAATCAACAAAGAAACAAGAGCTTTGAATGACACCCTGGACCAGATGGACCTCATAGATATATACAGAACATTCCACCCTAACACAACAGAATACTCATTCTTCTTGAGCACACGTGGAACTTCCTCCAGAATAGACCACATACTGGGTCACAAATCATATCTGAACCAATACCAAAATATTGAGATTATTCCCTGCATGATATCAGATTATAATGCTTTGAAACCAGAACTCAATCACAAGAAAAAGTTTGGAAGATATTCAAACACTTGTAAACCAAAGACCATCCTGCTCAAGAATGTTTGGGTCAACCAGGAAATCAAAGAACTTAACCAATCATGGAAACCAATCAGAACAAAGGCACATTGATCCAAAACCTATGGGATATGGCAAGAGCAGTCCTAAAAGGGAAATACATAGCCATCCAAGCTTCACTTGAAAAAACTGAAAAATCCCAAATACAAAAATCCTCTTTATACCTTAAAGATCTGGAGGATCAACAACAAACTAAACTAACCCATATATGAGAAGGGAAATAATTAAGATTAGAGCAGAGATCAATGAACTAGAAAACAGAAATATGGTAAAACACATTAGTGAAACTAGAAGCTGGTTCTTTATAAGAATTAATAAGATTGATAAACCACTGGCCAGACTTACCCAAAAGAAAAGGAAAGGAGTCAAATTAATAAAATTATGACTGAAAGGGGAGAGATCATGACTAACACCAAGGAAATAAGTACAATTATCAGAAATTGTTATCAATAGCTATATGACAATAAATTAAGTAACCTGGAAGAAATGGATGCTTTCCTGGAAACGTATAAATTACCAAGATAGAAACAGGAAGAAATTGATAACTTGGATAGACCAACAACCAGTAACAAGATTAAAGCAGTGATCAAAAACCTCCAAAAAAAAAAAAAACAAGAGTCCAGGACCTGATGAATGGACTGAAGAATCCAGTCCCCATTTCCATGGGGAATTCTACCAAACATTCAAAGGAACAATACCACCTATTCTCCTGAAGCTGTTTCAAAAATTAGAAACAGTAGGAAAACTTCCAGATTCTTTCTATGAGGCCAGCATTACCTTGATCCCCAAAACAGGCAGACTTCATCAAAAAGGAGAATTTCAGACCAATATTCCTGATGAATATGGATGCCAAAATTCTCAACAAGATCCTAGCTAATAAGATTCAACAGTACATTAAAAGGATTATCCATCATGGCAGATGGGATTTATCCCTGGGATACAAGGGTGGTTCAATATCTGCAAATCAATCAATATGATAGGACACATTAATAAGAGCAAAGAGAAGAACCACATGGTCCTCTCGATTGATACAGAAAAAGTATTTGCCAAATACAGTTTCCTTTCCTGATTAAAACTCTTTCATAAAATCCATCTATGAAAAACCCACAGTGAATATCATTCTTAATGGGGGAAAATCTGGCAACCTTCCCCTTGAGATCAGGAACACAAGGATGACCACACTCCCCACTACTGTTCAACATAGTACCAGAAGTCCTAGCAACAGCAATCAGACAACAAAAAGAAATAAAAGGTATTCAAACTGGCAAAGAAGTCAAACTCTCTCTTCATAGATGACATGATACTTCACGTGTAAAATGCAGAAAACCCCATCCTGATCAAAATACCAACAGCATTTTTCAAAGTGCTAGAAAAAACAATCCTAAAATTTGTATGGAACCGGAAAAGACCCAGAATCACCAAGAAAATGGTGAAAAAGAAAAACAAAACAGAGGGCTTCACGTTACCTGATTTCAAGCTATATTACAAAGCTGTGATCACCAAGACAGCATGTACTGGCACAAATAGACACATAGATCAATGGGACAGAATAGACATCCCAGATATGGACTCTCAACTCTGTGGTCAACTAATCTTCAAAAAAGCAGGAAGAAATATCCAATGGAAAAAAGGCAGTCTCTTCAATAAATGGTGCTGGGAAAATTGGACAGCTATATACAGAAGAATGAAACTCGACCAATCTCTTTACACCATACACAAAGATAAACTCTAAATGGATGAAATACCTCAATGTGAGACAGGAATATATTAAAATCCTAGAGGATACCATAGGCAGTAACTTCTTTGACAGTGGCCACAGCAACTTCTTACAAGACATGACTCCAAAGACAAGGGAAACAAAAGCAAAAGTGAACTTTGGGACTTCACAAGATAAAAAGCTTCTGCACAGCAAGGGAAACAGTCAACAAAACAAAGAGATAACCCACGGAATGGGAGAAAATATTTGCAAATGACACTACAGACAAAGGGCTGATATCCAAGTTCTGTAAAGAACTTCTCAAACTCAACACCCAAAAAACAAATAATCAGTTCAAAAAATGGGCAGAAGACATAACAGAGACTTCTCCAAAGAAGACATACAAATGTCTAACAGACACATGACAAATGTTTATCATCATTAACCATCAGGGAAATCCAAATCAAAACCACATTGAGATACCACCTTACACTAGTTAAAATGGCAATAATTGACAAGGCATGAAACAACCAGTGTTGGAGAAGTTGTGGAGAAAGGGGAACCCTCTTACACTGTTGTTGGGAATGTAATTTGATGCAGCCACTTTGGAAAACAGTGTGGAGCTTCCTCAAAAAATCAAAAGTAGAGCTACTCTATGACCCAGCAATTGCACTACTGAGTATTTACCCAAAAGATATAGATGTAGTGAAAAGAAGGACTATATGTACCTCAATATTCACAGCAACAATGTCCACAATAGCCAAACTGAGGAAAGAGCCAAGATGCCCTTCAACAGATGAATGGATAAAGAAGATGTGGCCCATATACACAATGGAATATTACTCAGCCTTCAGAAAGGATGAATACCCAACTATTGCATCAACATGGATGGAACTAGAGGAGATTATGCTAGGTGGAATAAGTCAAGCAGAAAAAGTCAATTATCACATGGTTTCACTTATTTGTGGAACATAAGGAATAGCATGGAGGACATTAGGAGAAGGAAGGAAAAAATGAGGGGGTGGGGAAATCAGAGGGTGAGACAAACCATGAAAGACTATGGACTCCAGGAAACAAACTGAGGGTTTTAGAGGGTAGGGGGGTGGGGGAATGGGTGAGCCTGGTGACGGGTATTAAGGAGGGGATGTATTGCATGGAGCACTGGGTATTATACGTACAGTAAATCATGGAACACTACATCAAAAACTAATGATGTACTTTATGGTGACAAACATAACACAATATTAATTAATTAATTAACAGAAAGAAAAATAGAATTTATTTAAAAAGACAGGACTTTTTGTGCTATTTATATCATAGGCAAATCTCATAGGTGCATATTAGGAAAAGACCATGAATAAAGATGTCTAATTGAGCCATTTTAAAAGATAAATCTTCCAGATCAAGTCATAAGAAACCATAAATAGACACATGTCTGAGCTCCATAGATTTTAAGAAGTGGTTTAAGCAACTGTCTCAGTTTAGAAGAGGTAAGATGGGGTGAAAGAGAAGAAATTGAAGAGGGCCTATGACAGTTCTTGAGATCTTTAAAACCAGATATTAAATTTCAGATATCCCCTTGACTTTGAATGGGCATGTGGAAAGACAGAATCAGAGATAAACTCCCATTATTTTTTGTTCTGTGTACTCAAACAATATCAATTGAACAAAAATATACAAGAATATTTTCTTTTGCTTTGTGTGTGAAAAGAACAATGTTATATAGTTATTTGGTTTCAGAATTGAGACTGAGAAAAGACTTGCTTTTCACCTGCGAGGCTGTGCTTATGAAGTGTGAGTGCTAGCACATTTTCCAACATTCTAATGCAGAATGATGTATCTGTTTATTTAGGTCTCTCCAGGCATCCTTACATGGGTGTATCTTATGTAAGTAATATATGTTTGGTATTTTCTTTTAAACTTTCATGCCAGAGCTACATTTTTCCCCCAGAAAAAAAATGATTTATTACCATAAAATAACTTGTAGGAGGTCTCAAATTTAGTGTAGTTTCTTCTTAATAATTATAACATCTCTTAGGAGACAATATACAAAGGGAATTATTTAAAAGTTTTTAATAATTTCCAAAAAAAATCTTACTGTATAATCAGGGTTTTACAAATGGACTTTGATGTCTATATTAGATGGACATTTGGGAATAGTTTTTATATAAATGTACATACACATCTTCACTTCATAAACCTACAGTAAATGACAAGGAAAAAAATAATCCATATGCTCAAAAGTATTTAATGAAATTCCTGTGCATATTCTCCACATCATCAGTGTGTTGTACAAAAAGAATGCATCTACTGATGACTGGTTTGCTATGCAATATATTCTGCCACCAGGAGATGCTGTTTAGTATTCATTGTATGTTTCTCATCTCTAAGAGAAATTATAGGGGTACCTGGGTGACTCAGTCATTAAGTGTCAGCCTTTGGCTCAGGTCATGACCCACATCGGGCACCCTGCTGGACAGGAAGCATGCTTCTCCCTCTCCCACTCCTCCTACTTGTGTTCCCTCTCTTGCTGTCTCTCTCTATGTCAAGTAAATACATAAAATCTTTAAAAAGAGAGAGAGAGAGGGAGAGAAGTTACAGAAAATTAGTGGGGGGGGGGAAGGAAGGAAGAGTTGGGTGTAAAAATCCATATGTCTGAGTAGAGGAGCTCTCATTATTTGAAACAGTAACCTTATAAGATTAATCCTAAAGATGTGAAATTAAAAATTTCCATTTTTACCTGACTTTTTTCATTTTGCATGGCTTCACATTTATAGAACACATTGGATTTTTTTAATTATTGAAATTTTTTTGAGAGTTAAAATTTGTATATATTTAAAATGCATAATTTGATGATATATTTATGCATTGTGAAATAATCACTACAATCAAACTAACATGTCCATCACCTTACACAGTTGGGGTGTGTGTGTGTGTGTGTGTGTGTGTGTGTGTGGTGAGAATACCAAAGATCTACACTCTTAGAAAATTTCAAGTGTACAATAATGTATTGCTAATTATAGTCTCTTTGGTACATTAAATATTCAGAACTACTTTATCTGGCATAAGTGAAACTATGTACATCTTGATCAGCTCCCCATGTTCTCCTTCCCCCAATGCCTGGCAGCCACCATTCTACTCTCTGCTTCTATGAGTTTGACAATTCTAGATTCATATCTAAGTGAGATCATGCATTATTTGGCTTTCTGCATCTGGCTTACTTTTCACTCAGCATAATGTCCTCCAGATTCACCCATGTTATCGTAAATGACATTTCCATTTTTTTGAAGTTGAATAATATTGTTAAATAATAATTTTAATATAGTGAAATTACATAAACATCTCAGATCATATATATTTTTTTTTCACATTTTCTTTATCTAGTCACATGTTTTCAGACATTTAGGTTGTTTCCATATCTTAGCTATTGTGAATAATGTTGCCATGACCATTGTAGGGGCAGCTATCTCTTCAGGAACTGATCTAACTGTCTTTGAGTAGTATGGACATTCTAACAATATTAATTCTGTAAATTCACGAACATAGGATGTTTCTCCATTCATTTGTGTCTTCTTTAATTTTTTTAATTGGTGTTTTAAAATTTTTAGAGTACCAATCTTTCATCTCTTTGGTTAAGTTTATTTCTAAGTATTTTATGTTTTGTTTCTATTGTGAATGGTATTATTTTCTCAATTGCATTTTTGGATAGTTCATTGTTTACGTATAGAAACATAACTGATTTATGTGTGTTGATTTTGTATCCCGCAATGTTAGTGAATTTATTAGTCCTAGCAGCTTTTTGTTGAGTCTTTCGGGTTTTCTAGATATATGATCATGTTGTCTGCAAACAGAGATAATTTTACTTCTTCTTTTCTGATTTGGATGCCTTTTAATTTGTTTTCTTGCTTAACTTCTAAGGCTAGGACTGCTAGTAATATATTGAAAAGAAGTGATGAGAGTGAATATCCATGCCTTGTGCCAGATATAGAGTAAAAGCTTTCACTTTGTACTCATTGATTATAAAGTTAGTTGTAGGCCTTTCATACATTGCCTTTATTGTGTTGAGGTAATATCCTTCTATTCCTATTTTGTTGAGCCATTGTTGACTTTTAAAAGTATATATTTTGTTGATTCCCATTAAACTTTAACAAAATATGTATTAGATGAAGGCATACAAAATTGTGACCTATGAGACCTTGTTAAAACACAAAAATGGTAATTTCACATGATTTAAGGTAATATATGTTGAATAGTGATATGTCTTTAGTCTTCTACCAAATCACTCTCTAACCCCACCAAATGCAAACAAAGCAATGCAAAACTTCAATTAATTAAAAACTTACTTTCTCTAATCTTAAAATAAGATATTTTTGATTCTATGATGGTAAGAACCCCAAACCACAAAAATTCCTCTTGGGGTTCAAGTTGGATGGCATCTATTCATATATTCAATTCAAGGATAATTGATGTGTTTATATAATTAGTATTTTTATCCACTTACATGATTTATCTCTCCATTTATTCAAACATTTCTTTTAACAAAATTGTACAATCTCTAAAAAGATTTTGCACTTCGTTTGTTAAATTTATTCCTTAGCATTTTCTTTATTTGATATTTTAGTAAAGGTTGTCATTTAAAACACATTTTCAAACTATTTGCTGCTGGATGATATAAATGCAATCAATTTTGTGATTGCCATTTTATCTTTCTAAATTTTGCTACACTCTAGATTAGTTCTATTTACGTGTAGATTCACAGGCCTTTTCAGATGAAAAACTTTAATGTTTGGGATGATGACAGTTTAGATTTTACCTCTCTATTCTTGTATATTTTATGCCTTTATTTCTTTAAAACATTTTAAGTAGTCTATGTATTTATTTCTATGGAGTCTCCTTTACTAAAGTTATTATCTATTTCTGTGGAGGACTTCTGCTACCAAGTCAGTTAAAACTGTTTAATTATACTGGATATTCTTAGCCTGCTCATATTTAGATATGTATATGTATAGAAAGACAGATATTTCCTAGCTCTGTCACACCAAATCCTAGTGTCTCAATTTCATTTTGCACTAAAGGAACCAGAGCTCCTTAGAGAAATGACAAGTTCTGGAACTGGGACAGGAAAAGTACAAAGTCCCTGAGACACCTCATTACTCCAACTGATCAATTCAGTTCATTGGAGAGTTAACAGCTACACTTAACTTCACACTTTGTGTGAAGCTATACTAGAAGCTACAAACTAAAATAAGTTCTTTATGTGTGTTATCTCATTTATCCTGTATCACAATTTATTCCTTATCACAATGACATATGTATCTTTAATTCCAACTTACTGGATATACAACTGAAGCTCACATAAATAAAGTAATTTCCCAAGATCAAATAGCTAATCAACTGAGAATCCTGGGATTCAAACACAGGGCCAGGCCTTGGGAACAAAACATTCAAAAGTTATTGTTTTCTCTTAGATGTCGTTTTCATACATAATACATTTGTTGTACTCATGATTTTTAATATCCCTCTCATTCATTTCTTTGGAAATTCTATCCTTTTTTTTCTGGCCCAATAATAGACAACTAACTGTACTTTTCTCATGCCATTCCCCCCCTGTGGCAAACAGCCTTCCTTCAATCTGGTATAAGCACAAACCCCATCAAAGCCCAGCTCAAATAGTGTCTCTGCCATTAAACCTCTTTTCATTAATGGCAAGAAAAATGTATCTTTCTCTCCACAGAACTCTCACAGAACTTTGTTTATAGTCCTATTCTAAAATGGCATTCCTCTGTGAATGGCATTCAAAATGGACACCCATTTCTCCAAATAAACAGTCAGATACTTCATGAAAATATTTTGTTCATCTTGGTGTCCACAGCAGAGTAGACCATGAAGCTGTCTTTAAGCCACGAGTCTCAGAAGACATTTGAGGTATAGCTCAGCTTTCCTGAGACAAGGCCATCACTTCTCAAGTGTTTCTAGGTGATTTTATTTCCTGGACTCTTGTTTTTCTCTATTGTCTTCCCTGTCAACATCTGAATATTATCTTAATGTATTTTTTATTGTTACAAATTCTCAAATCTTTCTGAAATACCTAGTTATCAACATCCTGTTTAAATACCCTACTTACTTACTCTAAACATCTTGAATAAATAATATTGGTTCACCAGTTTGAGTCTACTCCTTAACTCTGTGTTTCTTAACCTGATTCAGGAATTGTTCCCTCTTTTTTTTTCTGTACTTAATATAGATATATTTTTCTATAACTAAAATTTTTAATCCACATGTGCAAAGATATTTGTCCTTGATATTTCAAACACTGTTATGCTTGCACCTAGCAGTAAAAATTCCACAACAGATTCATTTCTTTCCTCTACAAAATAAATCTCTTCTCATTTTCTAAATGAAAAGCATATAGTATTTTCTTAAACCTGTCCTCCATCTGCCAGGATTCTAGATTTCATTTCATGCTTATGTTCACTCATTCAAACTGAGTTAGGTAGCCAATTTCAATGGGATTGTTTATGTATCAAGTTTTATTTTTTGTTTTTTGTTTTTTTTTCAGGTTATCATTTTTTCCCCTTATATTGACAACTTAATTCTACAAAAGAGTGAATGGAGATGGAATTTGATCTAGCTTCTTGAATCCACAATGTAATTCCTAGAAGAGCTTTTTTATTTTTATTTTTTTTCTTGGCACAATTTTAAAAGTCAACACAAATTCTCTGGTGAACTAAAGTTGCCTGGCATTGGATGTGATAGTGAAAGCTGCCTCCTTAGCATCCAGAAGACAGACACTTGCTTTAGGTCTGCTGTTGTCCTTTTGAACAGCTCATATTTTCTGTCCCCAGCTATCCATGACATTACCCTAAATCTCTTACTGTTACTCCAGTTGCTCAGACTACCTTGTAAACATGAATTCTTGACCCATGCTCTTTTCTTACAAAAATCTTTATCCAAGGATGCTGGTCTCCTCTGAACTGTACACATGTCTGTTTCCCTTTCCTTCACCACTTTCCTTGGCCTTTCTGCAATTGATAACACTCTACCAGCTAACACCAGGCATAAATGGCTGTGATTTAACTTTACTAACATTTCTTGCTTCCTTTTTTCCCCCAGTTTAATCACTCCCCTACTCCCACCCCATTCTCCTCAGGTCCTATGAATTATGCATTATTGCACTGGGTGTAGATATCATCTTGATTCTTATCATTCATTGTGCCTCACTTTTCATTTTGGTAATGTGGGCCCAACTTCCTGGACTTTCTTAACAGCCATAGAAGTAGGAGAAGGATCTTTCTCTACTTCTCAGTTGAGTAAACTGAGATTCTGGCATGGAACCCAAATTTCTGAATCATAATACTATACCCCTTCAAATGCTAGAGAAAGGCAAATAGCTAGGAAAATAGCTAAGGTGCCTAAGTCAGGGGATTGATTTCTTTGTTTGTTCTGCCCAGCCCCACTGTATAAACCTGGATTCATACTAGAATATTATCTCTCTATACCTTTTTTTCTAACATACACACTAGGCTAATATAAATAACACAGATCATTGTGTTGGAACAATCATATGAGTTCATAGAGGTAAAACATTTAGAACAATGGCTGGCACACTCAATAAGAGTTAAATATTATATACAAGCAAAATGAAATCACATCTTTATTCTCAAAATTTATTCCTCTACTGGTATGTTTTATGCTATTAGCTATGCCTTTTTAAGTCTTATAAATTATTATACTTTATCATCTAGTATTTACCTACTTACATTTCTCTGTCAATACTTCTTGACTTTGTCTATGAAAGAACTTTTCATTCATTTTGTTCCTCTAAATCTCCACTAACACTATGTCAAATTAAACACACACACATATACATTACACACACTATATCTTTGAGAACTTATGGAAGAAGGATCATGATCCAATGGATATATGAATTGACAGCTTCTTCAGACACACCATTTTGACATTTAACATTCAGAGTACTGTACTTCTCCCTTGTGAAGCAGGAGGAAATTTTGGTTTATACCTGGAATTATCCAGTAATGTCCATACTCATAAAATGTCCATTTTATGTAAGTCTAGGAATCTTGATGCAGCTCATCAATCTACTCCATTATGTCTTGCTTAATCAATGTCAGGAGAAATTGAGATACAGTGAGTCAGTCAGAAGAGGCTAGATCATGCAATGATAACAGAAACTCAAAATCTGGACCAACGCAAGGTTTTATTTCTTGCTTCTGCTAGGAATTCACCATGGGTTGGTCAGGAGCTCAAGTCCAGGTTATTTGTATTTAAAGACCCAAGCTAAAGAATGTTCCTGATCCCTGTAACAGGAGAAAAAAAAGCATTGGTCCTTCTTTTTTTTTTTTTTAAAGATTTTATTTATTTGTCAGAGAGAGTGAGCACAGGCAGAGGCAGAGGGAGAAGCAGGCTCCCTGCCGAGCAAGGAGCCCGACGTGGGACTCGATCCCAGGACGCTGAGATCATGGCATTGGTCCTTCTTTTACTGGCAAATAAATAATCCATGCCACAAGTAACACTACTGTACATCTGACCTAATCCACTTGGCCACAACTTTCACAAGATCCCACAGAAATGCAAGGGAAGAAAAATAAAATCCTCCATGCATCCAAAAGGACAGTAAGAGAGACATGCATGGACATTAGAAGTCACTACCACACCACATAAGTTAGAAAATCTTGGTCTTGGGATGGTCTTCTATCAGTACACATCCCCAGATGAGGTTTATATATAAATGCTATAGGTGAGTGATGTGCCAAAGGCTCAGAAAGGAAGATGTCTCATTACACAGCAGGCATAAATTCCTAAAATCAGATCAGTTTGATTATAATGAAATATTCTTTATCAATCTATAATGTTTTCAAACAACATGGTCAGGCAACCACATACACATATATATATCAGGATCTCAATTATCCCTTTTACTTGCCTGTAATCTAGAAATCTACTGCTTAATGAATGTGCGATACCATCTTTATGTTTGGATTAAAACAGTCCTGATTTTTTCATGCAGTTTGTATTTATATGTTATTATCAACAATTACTAACACAAAAATCACTGTCATATTCTATTGTTGTGCTTCACACTTCCTTCAATTTGGGCTACAATTCCCTAAATGTTCCTTTTCCTGCTAGTCTTGCTCTTCAGACTTTCCCAAGTATTGCCTCTGGTATTATGCTTCTAAAACACAGCTGTCATCCTATAACTGCCATGCTTAACTAGCTTCCCATGATTTCTTATAGCCTTGAGGAAATCTAACTAGGTGTTCCATCATCACCTATCTCCCCACTTTCCTCATTCTACAATCTGCATAGAAACTCTACAAATAGAGGGGATCTATGATTCAATCTAATCTTTATCTTTTCTCTTTGATCATGCCATGTTCTTCTGGAGGAAGGCAGTATAAAGTTATTGCTGTTTGAAGTTTCTAAGCTTGGGGGAGTTTCAGAATCTACACTAGTAACTGAGGAAAAGGGCATAGAATCAGCTAATTCAATTCTCACAACTTGTTTTCCTCACTTGTAAATTAAGCACATCTATTTCACAGGGCTTTGTAAAAATAAATGCCATTTTTTAGATAACCTGGCTGAAATTTGGTATATAAAGGATGCTTCACAAATGTTAAATATTTTTTCCTCTTATTCATTTCCTATGACTCAAGTATTTATTACTTCCTTTCACCCTTTTTTAACTTACAGGGGGTCTTTTATAGAACATATATTTAAGAACAAGTGTTCTATGAGGAACTACAGAAAGAAATTTGATGTTTTCATATGACCCACAGTATGCCATTTACAAACATTTTTAGAAAGTAAAACTAAACAATAAAGTATATAAAAGATTATCAACAGCAAGTGCTAAGGGCAAGTAAATTGCTTAATAGAAGATTTTGACCTATGTTAACCCATGATATTTTTGCCATTATCAATAATGGGTTGCCGTTGTAAAAAAAAAAAAAAAAGGATCTTATCAACAAGTTCACATAAAGAATGCAATGTACTGAAAAGTGATCATATTTAACAATTTCAAAGAATTCTAAGAGAAAACATGTATTATGGAGTGATTTACAAGAAATGTAGATATGTTTTTATAAGCTTTTCTTCTAGTGCACTTTGATGTTCATGCAATCATTCTACTTTAGCAGTTAGATTATTCCTTTGTTCTAATATATTCCATTATTATACTTTCTGAATTACACATCTGTCTTTTTTGTTCTCTATATAGTGCATAAATTGTTGTGAGGTTTGAAAATCTTAGTTTTTCCACAGCATGATTCACGGATGAGTAAAAAATAAGGAAAGGAAACAAGTGACATGAGTAAATTCAAGAGAATTTGGTGATTGATTAAATGTGGGGAGGGGCGTTAGGGAAAAACAAGGTGTTATGATTACTCTCTGGTCACTAGATTGCCCAAGTGATGCTAACTATTTATTTTCTGGTGATAGGAGTTGATGATCAGTTGTGTTAAGAAAGTGTCTATAGGGGTGCCTGGGTGGCTCAGTGGGTTAAGCATCTGCCTTCATTTCAGGTCATGATCCCAGGGTTCTGGGATCGAGTCCCACATCGGGCTCCCTGCTCAGCGGAGAGCCTGCTTCTCCCTCTCCTTCTGCCTGCCACTCTGTCTACTTTTGCTCGCTCTCTCTCTGTCAAATAAATAAATAAAATCTTTTAAAAAAAGATAGTGTCTATGATGATGAGGGACAGCATTTCAGTGGCTTCCCAAGCTCATATAGCAATACGAGGTGGGTAACTTAATGAAGAGGATTTCATGTGAAATAAAGGGGAAAATGAGGAAGAAGATAAGAGTACAACTGACTCCCGGAACAATGCAGGTTTGAATGAACAGCTCCATTTATACACATGGGTTTTTAAAATAAATAAAGTACAGTATTATAAATATATTTTCTCTCCCTTATGATTTTCTTAATAACATTTTCGTTTTCTATCTTTATTGAGAATACTGTATCTAGGACATATAACAAACAAAATGTGTTAATTAACTGATTTTAATCAGTGAGGCCTCTGGTCAGCAGTATGCTATTAGTAGTTAATATTTTTGGGAATCAAAAGTTATTTTCCAACTACATGGGGCTTGGTGCCTTTAACACCCACATTGTTCAAGGGTCAACTGTATTGTGAAGCAAGAGAGATGCTTATTGTGAATTAAATAGACTTGATAATAATAAAATGTCAATAGGAAAAACAGTCCAAGGGAGGAAGAGTGGAAGTTGTTGGAAAGAAATTGTCATGTCTTTAGGGGCATCCATGTAAGGTCCAATGGTCTGTCACCATGACCTCTCCCTTCTATACATTATGATGACTTTTGTGATATGTCAGTTCGACTGGGCTATGGTCCCCAGTTATTTGATCAAATGCTTAGGTAGGTGCTACTGTGGAAAAATGTGCATATATAATTAAAGTTCCTAAATAAGGTGTATTATCTTGAATAGTATGAGTGGGCCTGACTGAATCAACTGGAAGGCCTTAAAAGCCAGACTGATACTTCTCCAAGGTATAGAAAAAAAAATCCACTTGTGGATAGCGGTCTTGGACCATGCCTATGGAGTTCTATCCTATTTAAAATCTTACTCTCCTGTTTATGGACAGCAGCTTCAGCTTGTGTCATGGGTTCCAGACTGCCCAGGATCTTCCCTTCCAGACTGCCTGCCCTGTAGATTTTGGACTTGCTTACCCAGAACTCACCATCACACAGGCTGATTCCTTGTTGTTACATTCTTTTTGTTATATACATATATGTGTGTGTGTGTACATATATATGTACATATATATTTGTTTTATATGTGTGTGTACATGAATAAATGCAACATTATTATATATAATTATATATGCTTATGTAATATATGTGATTTATATACACATTATACATATGATATGTATCATGTCATATATACACATGATGTATTATAGCACACAAACAAATGATGACATGTATCATACCAGTTCTGCTTCTCTGGTTGAACCTGACTAGTAATGTATGCCCTCAAGTTCCTTGGTCCCATTTCTCTCGATCTTACTCTTATGGTAAAACCACCACTCTAGGGGCACCTGGGTGGCTCAGTTGGTTAGGCAACCCCTTCACTCAGCAGGGAGCCTGCTTCTCCCTCTGACCCTCTCCCCTCTCATGCTCTCTCTCACTCTTTCTCTCCCTCAAATAAAATAAAATAACATAATCTTATTAAAAAAACACAAATCTAGTTGAATCCAATACTCAATCAACTCTAAAACTAGGGAAATCTAGAGTCTTAAAAGGTATCTGAGGCCTACCTAATAGATGAGAGGTAACAAATAATAAAGACATTTGGGACTTATGTGTACTTTGCAAATAGAACCCAATGATTAAGATTCTCCCTATAATGGAACGCTTAAAGTTACCAAAACCCAGAATTAAGGAATATTTCTATGGGTAGCTATATTGCTTAAAAATGTTTAAAATAAACACAATAAAAAGTTGAGGATTCAATAAATTATCTTTCTAACAAACAAATAGATCTTCCTAGACAACAGAACCTTTATTTTGTTTATTCTCCCTCTCACCTTACCAACAATCTAGTTATTGGGCTCTGAGAAAACCTTATCTATGAGTTGGCTTTCTAGAGCTAATACTTAAAAGGTACAGTAAAATAAAAATAACATATCCAGAGTATCTGCATTTCTCTTTAATGAATGGGAAGCTTAATCAGTCTTAATCAAGATGCTATAATTATTCATGCTAATGTATGAATAACCAATCATAGGATTTGCATAAAGCCAAATAAATGAATCTCTAAAAGGAGAATTTCAGAATCAGCAATTAAGTCAATTCCGAATGAGTGAATAATGTGTAAAAATTACATGGGCAGTAGAATGGCTCTACACCCAGGAAATAATTATGAGTTTGGTGAAAGCAAAAGCAGATACACAATTATATGAGAACTATATATTCAAAGCCCAAGGTACCTTTTCTATTAACAAGTCCTACTTTCTCTTCTACCTTGATTCATGGTGAAATGACCCTTCTTTATTGGAACCAGGTTGTGTTGACAATGTGATACAGCTCCCCTGGGATCCTAAAGGAACTGCTTTTGAATGTTGCTACCTTGCTCCTCATGCTTTTTGCTCATTTTCTGAAATTGTCATTCTTTAATCATGATGCTTTAACCTTGAGGCACTTGGCCCAGGCCTCTGTCCTGAGTCGATAACAACCCAGGAGCTCTGAAAGAATGCCCTACATTCTTTGCCATGACATAATGCACTTAAATAAAATCTAGCATTATTTTAATGATGAAAAGATAAGCCCATTATGAATAGATTCTCTATTATTTAAATTTTATAAAATTTGAGGCAATCACCTAGCCCATAAATAGCCCAGTTGGAGGCAGCATAAATGTGGTTAACATAACGTTGGTGGTTCAACTACCAATGGGCTCCATTTAAGTCAGTTTTTGCTTAATCTATTTAATTTTTCTTCTCTCTCTTGGATTAAAAATATGCCAGACTAAGCTCAGTAATTAGTATGTCTTATTTTATTTATTTTTATTTTATATTTACTTATTTTATTTTTTGTTATTTTAAAGATGATCTTAAAATGTACAACTCCTGGGGGCACCTGTATGGTGCTGTCAGGTAAGCCCCTGACTCTGGATTTTAGCTCAGGTCATGACCTCAGGGTCTGAGATAGAGCCCCATGTCAGGCTCTGTGCTCAGTGGGGAGTCTGCTTAAGATTCTTTCTCTCCTCCTGCCTCTGCCCCTCCCACTCATAGTGTCTTTCTCACTCTCTTTTGCAAATAAATCTTTAAAAAGTAAATAAAATAAAATAAAATAAAATAAAATAAAATATACAACTCCTGAATGGAATATTTGTTTGCCTTTTGTAAAGTTTTGTTTAAAGAGATTTTATTCCAATAGTCAGACAGTGTCCTAGATAGACTCATTCACTGAAAACCCATTAAAAATAGATTTTTTATGAAATGTACAAAAACAAGCAAACAAACAAAAAACAAACAAGCAAAAAACAGACATCCCACTACCTCTAATTGGTTTTGTTTCTCAGGCAAACTCAATGATTATTGACTTATGATGAGAAGACACAGTTCTTCTTGGAAGCTTGGTCAAGCTTCCAAGACCATCTTGCATGGAGCAGTAGTGCTATCCAGCTGGGAGAGAAGAAACCTAGGTTCCAGTCCCTACTCTTTGGGGGGCAGGGTTAATCAGGTAGCTTGCATAGGTCTCTATAAGATGATGAGGTTTGAGAAATTAAGTTGTGATATTCTTTACAGGCTTAACATTTATGATATATGGAAATTCACTAAAATAGAAAGTGCAAAAAAAAGTTTCAAAAATAGCGACTTATCCAACATTTTTCAATCTCATAAATTATGTTCAGGGAACATTCTGAACATCAAAATGGATGTGTTCCTCAATGTATTTCAGAATGCTAATCTGACACAAAGAAAATGACTGCCCCATCATACATTATTGGACTCAACCAGTGAGCAAACGAAGTTTCTAAAATTGTGTCCGTCACACTCAAATACAACTAACTAATTTACTGGATGAGCAAATCTCCTCTTTCCAGTTATTAAAACACTGCTCGGTGCTTTTTTTCTTCCTTTCTTTCTTTTTTTTCCTCTTTTAAAGTAAATTGGCTCCTTTAACGCTCTTTCTCTAAGATAAAATTATAAAATAACCATCTTTTAAAAAGGCTACAATTTATTAATTATATCAACCAAAATAATGAGATTTTAACCAAATCAATGAAGAAGCCGAGAGTTAATATACATATACTTCTTTCAGTTCTTCTCAAGTGAAAGTACTTCAAAAGTAAGAGCTTCAGATTTCATTCAGTTCCAATGTGTAAGGAAAGAGCTTGGAAATTATTACTCCCATCCTTAGAATACGAAAAAAGTTGAACAAACTGAAAATAACTTTGTGCAGATCCATCAGAGAATTGAAGTCATACGACGAAGTGCCACCCTGAAATCTTGAAAGATAGGCGAACACAGAAAGCTTCAGCTGAAACAGAGAATCACAGCTATATTTCAGCTTACATGGACCAGAAGTATTCAGAGCTATAAACTGATAGAAAATCTTAGATACTCATTTCAACAAATTGTTGGAGGTTGAATTGCTTAAAAGAAAAATCCCAGGGTACTAGTCTTTAGGAAGACCTCAACAGTTTTTATAGATTTTTTTTTCAGGAGCACTGCCAAGTTCTCATGATAAAGGGTTGAGAAAATTCTGGTGTTTCTAGCAGAGGAAGGAGAAGAGTTACCATTTTGAAATATGTGGAGAGCATTCTCCATAACAAAGGTCTACTCTCCAAGGGAAAAGACTGCCACATCCTTATTTTGCACTAGGGGAAGAGTTATTATCCCACTCCAGTGCCCAGGAGCCTTCCTGACTTACCTTAAGAGGGAAGTAAAAAAAAAAAAAATCTGCGACACACTTATAAAGGTCATAGTATTGGGACACAGACCCACTGAAAGACAGAGATTTACTTGTAAGATTATAGAATGCTTCCCCCTCCTTACACCTTACCAACACATCAACAGGGATCCAATAAGATAATAGTGAATTAAAACTGAAAAAGCTGAAAACACAGATTCCATTTAAGAAGTTGTTAGGGAAACCAAAGGCAACAGAGCAGAAAAAAACAAACAAGAAAACAAAACAAACAAACAAAAACAAAGACTGAAGAAAACTGCAGCTTCTGGCACCAACAGGTATAGGAAATGTCAAATACAGCCAACTTCTAGCTAGGTTAGCATACAATCTATTTACTTCACTTCTTGTTACCCAATACATCCTTGAAAGGAAAAAAAATGACCTTTTCTTCTATCTACTGTCAGTACCTCTGGCCACCAAATGTGGGTTTTCCCCCCATACTGACTGATTCTCTAATACTAGCCAGATACCCTACAATTCAGTTCTGACACTCTAGCTGGAGTTAGTATCAGATTCCATGGCTTAAGAGATCGGTCCCACATGCCTGTCCTCACTTCAGGTGCCAATCACAAATCCTAGGTTGTCACCTATACTTTTGACTGACTAGCTATAAATTGGGGTTCCCGGACCCCCTCCATGGATTTGATAATTTTCTAGAATGGCTCACAGTACTCAGAGAAACACTTTTACTGGTTTATTATAAAAAGGTATAATTTAGGAAAAGCCAGATGGAAGAGATACATTGGGCAAGGTAGAGAGAAAAGGCTGCAAGTTTCCATGCCTTCTCCAGGCATGCTGCCTTTAGTATTTCAATGTGTTTACCAATCCAGAAGTTCTCTAAAATTCATACTCCAGGGACTTTCATAAAGACTTCATCACATAGGAATGATCAATTATTAATGCAATCTCCAGCCCCTCTCCTCAACTTGAGAATGGAGACTGAGACTGAAGGTTCCAAGTTTCTTATGCAGCTCCCATTCTGAAGCTATGCAAGAGCCCAGTAAGAATTTTCTTGTGGAACAAGACACTTCTATTGCTTAGGAAATTCTCATGGATTTAGGAGCCATGTGTCAGGAAGTGAGGTCAAAAACCAATTAGAAAAAAAGATGTTTGTAGCAGCTCTATTGCTTACTGTATTACAACGGTTTTAGGAGCTCTGGCCAGGAACAGGGATGAAGACCAAAATATACATTTCTTATTATAAATCACAATATCACAATCACTTTCAACTTTCAAGAACAACAACAAAAAATGCTAAAAGGAAAGAAAAACAGAGTCTGAAAAAATAAAGCAAGTATCAGAACCAGACTCATATATTATGCAGATTTGGGATTATCATATACAAAATTTATAATCACTGTGATTAATATGGTAAGAACCCTAATGGAAAAACTACTCAACATGCAAGAACATATGAGTAATGTAGTAGAGTTGGAAACTAACAGAGATTCATGAGAAATCATGTGAGAAATGAAAGAACACTGTAACAGAAATTGAGAATGCCTCTGATAGGGGGTGCCTGGGTGGCTCAGTCAGTTAAGAGTCAAATTCTTGGTTTCATCTCAGGTCATGATCACATGACCCATGAGATCCAGCCTCCAGTGAGGCTCCACACTCAGCTGGGAGTCTGCTTGAAGATTCTCTCCCTCTGATCCTCCCCCTCTCTGCTTTCTCTCTCTATGTGTCTCTCTAAAGTAAATAAATAAAACTTAAAAAAAAAAGTGCCTCTGATGGGGTCATAAGTAGACTGGGCACAACAAAGGTAAGAATCAAGGATCTTGGGGCACCTGGGTGGCTCAGTTGTTAAGTATCTGCCTTCAGGTCAGGTTATGATCCTAGGGTCCAAGGATCGAAACCCACATCAGGCTCCCTGCTCAGCTGGAAGCCTGCTTCTCTCTCTCCCACTCCCCCTGCTTGTGTTCCCTCTCTCGCTGTGTCTTTCTGTGTAAAATAAATAAAGTCTTAAAAAAAATCAAGTCTCTTTAAGATATATCAATAGAAAATTCCCAAACTGAAATGTACAGAGAAATAAGTATTTAAAACAACAATAAAAACAAAATGAAACAAACAAAAATCCAGAATAAAACATCCAAGTGTTAGGGGCACCAGGGTGGCTGAGTGGGTTAATGCCTCTGCCTTCGCCTCGGGTCATGATCCCAGAATCCTGGGATCGAGCCCCACATCGGGCTCTCTGCTCAGCAGGGAGCCTGCTCCCTCCTCTCTCTCTGCCTGCTTCTCTGCCTACTTGTGATCTCCGTCTGTCAAATAAATAAATAAAATCTTTTAAAAAAAACCATCCAAGTGTTAAAGGAAAATATCAAAAGGTGTAACATATGTATAATTAGAATATAGGAGAACAAAGAAAGAACAGAAAAAATATATTTCAAATAATGTCCATGAATTTTCCAAAATTAATGGTAGACACCAAACCCATAGATTTAGGAATCTCACAGAACACTAAGCAGGAAAAATATGAGTAAAATCTACAAAGAGGCATATTCTATTCAAAATGAAAAAAATTAAAGGAAAAGTCTTAGAATATGGTGCAGTTCTCAGAAAAGTTTGGTAAATCTGACGGGGAGTCCTTGAGCCAAAGTCACCTGTTACAGGAGCCCCATGTCTTCCAAGAATAGGGCTGTTTTGCATCCCTGCCACACTCAGTATTTGGCTGACACCAGCCCATGAAATGAGAGGCTTCCATATAAGTACAGTGATGAATTTCAGAATATAGCAGCTGGAGTAATAGGTCAATTATACTTCCTGTAGCTAGAAAATTGAGAGACCACTTTAATGACTGCCACACTACACAGTGATTAAAATGTTCAATTCACTAAAAAACATACAATTCTAAAAATTTATATAAATTATTCCTCATGACAGATAAAGAAAAAAATCATTGAACAAGAGCAAGATATCTCTATCATGTAGATTTTATCACACTTTTAATTACTGATAGGTGAACTACATAAAAACAATCACACAGGGGTGCCTGGGTGGCTCAGTGGGTTAAGCCTCTGCCTTCCGCTCAGGTCATGATCTCAGGGTCCTGGGATTGAGTCCCACATTGGGCTCTCTGCTCAGCGGGGAGCCTGCTTCTCTCTCTCTGCCTGCCTCTCTGCCTACTTGTGATCTCTTTCTGTCAAATAAATAAATAAAAATCCTTAAAAAACACCCCAAACAATCACACAATGCACATATATATGAAACAATTAAAACTATAGATTCTTCAGAAGCATATATGTAATACTTATGAAAATTAATCATATCCTAGTTCATAAATCAATCCACAATACATTTTAAGGAACATATCATATAAATCACATTTTCTGGCAGCAATGTAATTGAATTAGAAGTCAATAACTAAAAGTTAAAATTTTAAAATAAGAAATATTGGAATTTTAAAACTTCTGAATAATCCATGATACAAAGAAGACATTATAAAGGAAATATAAGGCATGGAAAGGACAGGAAAGTCCATCATCAGGGAATACACAGTTTCTCTTCAACCTCAGGAACTGAGATTCCCTATCATCTGCTTTCACCTTACAGGTTCCAAGCCCCTATTCTCCACAGTGCTCATTTATACGTAAAGCAGGTGTGCAGGTGTGGAGAGAGTTACTTCTTTCCTGAGCAGATCATATTGAGCTTTGATGTAGTGGGCACACCACTGACCTTAGGATTCAAATCCCTACACTTACATTCAAATTCCAATACTACCTCCCAGATACTGTGAACAAAGACGGGTGACTCAAAGACTCTGAGTCTCAGATTCCTCATTTGTAAATGAATTAATAATAGGTATATCATTGAGTTTCTGTAAAGATTAATTTAGAGACTTTCTGTGACAGGTGATGTTAAGAAAATGCTTAATATGCATGATTTTTCTTTCCCATGTTTAAATTTTTAATATTTGGCTCTCCAAACTGATTGAGTCCTTATGGGTATGGTATGTTCAGTTCAGCTTTGTACCAATCAGGTTTATTTTGAATTTTAAAAGCTTTTGAGATTAGCTTAGTGACCTAGCCAACATTTGCATCCTTATTTCTCCCAATTCTCACTTAGCTGAGGGAAAAGGTCTCAGCTTAATCATCTCTATCATCAAAAGATGTGACTGTGCACACAGAAGAAATGTGAAACACAAATACTGAATAGATGAATGAACAAATGGTTTCTAAAAGTGTATTTGTAAAGTTGGAACTGCTAGTAGATGTTATTAAGACTTTCCTCTCCACCTGACTGAAATTCAATTTTGAAGGTTCATAGTCTTTGATCAAAACCCTCTTAAATTCTTTCACACTTGGATAGAATAGGCAAATAGAATATATTGAGTAGTCTTCAAAGAGAATTCATTTTTCATGAACAGGTTGCTTGATATCTGCTTTCTCAAAAGTGCCCAAAGTAGGCAAAAACACATAGTGAACCTCTCTCTCTCAGCACTACTACCTTAGACAAAATCCTTTCTATTAGATTCTATTGGAGTCTAGCTTGTGCCAGGACTTTTAAGTACATTGGTTTAGATCAGCATTTCTCAACCTTGATACTACTGACATTTGAGGCCAGATAATTCTTTGTTGTGGTGGGCTATCCTGTGCATAAGAGGATGTTTAGCATCATCTATGGCCTCTAGCTACTAGATACCAATAACAACTACCCCCATCACCCTACTGTGAAATCCAAAATGTCTCCAGACATTGCCAAATATCCCATGGAGGGTAAACTTGACTCAGTGAAGAAGCACTTGTTTGGGATGATCCTTGCCACAATACAGATATAACCTTTCTCAAAAGTTGAAGAGTAGTGAATGAAGCATCACCATGTCTGGAATCTCCTCTCTTGAAATCTATGGTTGTTATCTCAATCCCATTAGAAAACTCTCAACCTAAATTGTCAAGTCTGCTCACTTCTGCTCTTTTATTACATTGAGAATACCTAGTCTTTTTCTTTTCCTTTTTTTTTTTTTTTGAGAATACCTAGTCCTTAACAAAAATTCACTTCACTGACTGCAGATTATACTGGCTTCTGCACAGTATGTGTGTGTATCCTGCATTAATGAAGGTATATATGTCATAATTAATTTATATTCTTGATCCCTTTATTGCTGAGTTTTTGTTTTATCTGTCAACAGAATGATCTTCTAAAATTTCCCACTTTATGTTTCTGAAAATATTTTATGCGAAGTTATTCAACACATCAATAATCCAGGAATTACATTTTGCTTTGAATTCTACCTAATTTGGTAATAATATTACAATATAATGTTATTTTTATATTTGTTGACATACTTCTCCTTATAGCTTTAATTTTTTACTTACTGTTATTTTCTTAGGTCTTTATAATGCTCAGGAAATAATTCAGTTTTGGTTTTGACCCATTAAAAGTATCTGTTTACTTTTGCCATCTTGTTCTATTGAAGGCTTCCCTGAATTCTGAATTCTTTTAGTGAAGGATTTATTTACTTTACTTTTCCCATATCTACTGTTTCACAAGGTATGTTTCCTGTTTGTGATTCTAATACTAGCCATTCAAATGTTCTCATCAGTTTATCAGTTAATTAATTCTATTGATTTTTACATTATCTGCCTTGGTTTTATAATATTAGGTACATATGGATTCAAAATTATAATATATTTTGGGTGAAGCTTTCCTTTTATGATAAGATATTTATCTCATATGCTTAAGAATTCTCTCTGCCTTAAAGAATTTTTCCCTCAATATCTTCCTTTTGATTAATTCTTTACATTACTTGTAATTTTTTATTTTTTAATATTTTTTGTTTAATCCTAACTTAATTTAGCTTCTTCTATATCAAGAAGTTGACTGTTGGGGCACCTGGATGGCTCAGTGGGTTAAAGCCTCTGCCTTCAGGTCATGATCCCAGGGTCCTGGGATTGAGCCCTGCAACGGGCCCTCTGCTCGGCGGGGAGCCTGCTTCCCTCTCTCTCTGCCTACTTGTGATCTCTCTCTCTGACTGCCTCTCTGCCTGCTTGTGATCTCTGTCTGTCAAATAAATGAATAAAATCTTAAAAAAAGAGAAGTTGACTGTTTCGAATTTATAATTTACAAATCTCTAGCATTTAATGGAAGAGTTTTGTTCATTTATGTTTACTGCAAGTACTTATACGTAAATACTCTCCCCATCCTGTGCCCATGCCCTTTGCAATGTGACTATATCAAACTCCCACAAAAAGAGAGTCTATTTCCTGCCCCTTCAATCTGGGCTTGTCTATGACTTGCTGTGGCCAGTGGAATGAAGCAGGAATACTGGTGGGCCAATTCCAAGGCTACACCTCAATAGGCACATCATATTTTCACTCACTGTCCTGGAAATCTAGCTCTGCCATGTGACCAAGCACAATTTACCTCCTAGAAGATGAGAAACTATGTGAAGAATGAAACCATATAAATGACAGCCAGCCCAGACCCCAGAATGAAATCACCTACCAGACCTCAGCTTACCATGAATGCATGAGGGAGCTGGACCAAGACCAGAATAAATGCCAGCTCAACCCAGTCTAAATAAACCACCTGCAGAATCAGGAGTCAAATAAATGGTGGTTACTTTAACCACCATTATGGACAATACTATACAATATCTTGTTGATATATTGATATATTTGAAGCAATTTATACCATGATACTGCAAGTTTTCTATTTGCCATACTTTTATGTTTCTTCACTTCTTTTCTCACGTTATTTGATTGTTTGTGGGTTTGGGTGGGTTTTTTTGCTCTATTTCCTTCTGTTTTCTTTTAGTCATTTTTAAGTTGTAAATTATATTTTTTATTACTTTTTGTTACCTTTACACTTTTAAAGTTCACAGGTGATGTTAAGTCCAAATCTAATATCCCAAGTTAATATCTTTATTATCCTCCCAAACAATATAGAAAGTCGGAGCATTCTAATTGTAACTCATGACTCTTTCCACATTTTTTTCATGTTTTAGTTCTCCTGTCTTTGTAAAGAACTCCAAATTAGTCATCATCATCATCATCACCGTTGACAACAGTGCCAGCAGTCCAGTATTCTTTAGATTTACCAACATGGTGACTAGCTTATTTGGTCTCTACTAGTCTTGCATTCACTCTTTCCTTCCAAGTTATAGTTCTTTGAAATTAAAGAACAACTTTTAGCATTTCCTTTAGTGAATATCAGAAGATGATGTCCAGCATTAATAGAAAGGGGGGAAAGGAAAAATTTTATATAAATTTAGTCTTTCAAAAGGAAAAATTTTATATAAATTTAGTTTTTCATATAGCTAAGATTCCCAGATTCTTACCTTAATAATTTTTTTTGCATTTCATCCATAAATATTTTATATGGATCTCTGAAAGTAAGGTCTCAATATTGTATTGTTGCTCTTGTTTTGTTAATATAACTTTAATATT